>MKEJ01072780.1:0-16452 GCA_001753735.1 Embelia ribes | reverse complement strand
TCTAAGCCAACTAAATAGGTAAAAACCCTTAAAATTAACAAATTAATCACTCTTGGTCCAGATTTACAATCCTGTTTAATTACTACTCATTAGAGGATAGACTAATTACCTTCTTCACCTTAGGGTAAAAATGGGAATTAGTTACTCATGACTACACTAATTTCGAAAGAAAACATGATTAAACTAAATACTGCAATAATAAAAATAAACAAAATGCAACTCAATAATTAAACCAATTTTAATATTCATGCAATAATCCTAACAACAACTACAACAATCCAGATATGCAATATCGCAAAATAAACTTAGCAACTAAATCAACAATTAAACTGAAAACTTACGAATAAACAGAAAGTGAACTACTAAAATAAAATTGTAACACTATTATTAATTACTAAAAGATTTAACAAGATTCTGAGTAAGCTTACAACCTATAAGAATAAAAACAACGAGAATAAGGAGTTGTCATACCTCCAAAATTGACCTCCGTAAATCTCCCAAGTCTCCAAAACAAATGAAAGAGAAGAATAAAAGCAAAAGTGATATGAAATCCTATGGTGGCTAGGGTTTTTAATCTCTCATACTGTTATGAGATTAAATCACATCCATTGGATCTAAGTTACATTATAATAGAATTACATTAATAATAATTAAGGAAACAAACTAAAGCTTAAAACCGAAGAGGAAACTTTTCTTCCTGCCTAACTCGTCCAAACAAAATAATCCCGTCCAAACGAGAACCCCTTTCATCTAAACTAAAAGCAACTAGTCCAGACGAAATACTTGTGTTTGAATTTCTTCAAATTTTATTGATAATTTCTTCAAGCATTGACCTTCAACACTTATTCAAGCACTCGTCAAATACTTCAACGTAACACTTGTGCATCATCATTGCCTTAATATCGCCTCAAAACAGTACATTTTGCGTCTTTTTACCTGAAACACATAATATAACAACCCGAGATTATTATTTTAGAGATGCTAGCATATGCATATATGATTATTTTATTACGATTAGTATTAATTATTGGATTTTGGGAATAAAAAATTAATTTTGGAATTTTAGGCGGTAACAGCAGTGTAGCAAATATAATATTGTGCAACTTGTATTTCCACTAATAAAACATATATATGTATGTTCTCTGCATACATTTACATACATGCACACCATATTCACGAAATATAAGAAGAAAATAGTGAGAGCAGAGAGAATTAGAGGCCCGGGGCTCGGTTTTGTCAAAAACGAGGTCCAAAAACGTATTTACGTGACTCGGGAGCCCGTATTCGTAACATGAATGACATTTTGAGGTATATTATCATGTATTTAACTGACTTAAGTTGTGAAATTTAATTATTTAGCCTTATATGGATTTATTGAGATTTTTTAAGTGATTTTCCATTAATTTTGAGGACTCGGAACCACTTTTCCGAATATTTTTGAATTAACAATGTGGGTTTTATACTTTTATGCGATTAATATGAATTTTTGGAACATTTTTGTTTAATAAATTTTGTTTTGTGACTTTTAGAGTGATTTTAACCATTTTGGGCTTATTTTGGCAAGAAAAATATATTTTCTGTAATAAAGAATGGAATTACGAATTTTTGTAAATTATTTATAATTCTGGAAATTCAGTAAACTTTGGGAAAGATAATATTGAGTCCATTCATGTCATTATTTAGATTTTTAGTATATTTTTGGAGTATTTTTGGCATTTTCGATGAATTTAAATTAATTTTTAGTGAGGAAAATACTTTGCTGGAAATTTTACAAAAACATTCTGACTCTGGAAATATTTATGTTGAAGGAAAATATGATTTCTTATCGTGCAGGCATTTAAAATGTATTTATTGTCATTTTTGGGTAATTTTTGATATTTTTGGAAAATATTTTCAGGCAATTTTCTTGGAAATATTTTAATGCTGGACATCTTAAATCTTGGGGAGAAATTTTGAATTTTTATTATATATGCTTTTATTTAAATTAGTGGCCCCTAATAGTATTTTTGAGAAAATATAAATAAACTATGAGATGTATTTTGGGGGATATCTTCAGTCCTAGAAATATGTGTTTTATGAAAGGAAATATAATTTTAGCAATGTAAAAATATTTGAGAATTTTTTGTGGAAATTAAAATAGCATTTTGGGAAAAAAGAAAATCATTTTCTATGTAAAACAATATTTTTGGCTAACGATATTCTCCAGAATATTAAGAAATCTATTTTCTAGCATTAAGGAGAGTGTAGGCAGAGTATATGTACACGTGTGTGACTTTCATGTCTTAATATGAGGTACGAGTAGTGGTAGAATCAGACATTGGATTTAGTACCACGTAATACATGGACTGTGTATATGTTGTGTTATTTTTCACAGGTTGGGGTGATTGTGGTGGTACCTCGAATCCCAGGCAAGAGAGACTTCGAAATGAGAGTGGTTGTGGTTTGAGATACCTCAGTTGAGATTCTCCTAGGATAGATGATTCCCTCCAGACCGTGCCCACCGGTTCCGTGGAGATTTGGATTTATGTGAGACTATGGTACCTCCAAACTTAGGGAAGATTGAGTGTGGATGTGTAGTACTATTGAGCGAATAGACTATATCATATGTTTTATCACTGAGTAACTTGGCTTTATTTAGAGTATTTAATTAAACAATAGGCTATTTCTATTTATGCATGGCAGACTTATATTCTTATTTTTCCGGCGGCTACCGTCCAATATCCCATGTTTAGAGTTAGATCGATGGATACCTTTTTGAGCAGTAGAGGCTATTGTCTGGTACATTTTATGTGGTATACGATAGTGTTGTATATGTATGGTGTCGTTTTGTAAGCATACACAGAGCTCGAGACCCGTGCACTATTTGGTAGATATATATTTTGCAACATATCTATATATATCGTGTTGATGGACATATTACATATGATGTATTATTTTGTGTTTCATGGTGGATGTATTAGTTAGTGCAGCAGATTGTAAATACTTTTATATTGTATTTGGAGCGTATGTACTAGACTAGATATGTTCGTATTTCTGGAGAGATGCTGACCAAATTTTGTCTCATATATATATTAATCGGGCATCTATTTGGTTTGGTTAATGTTTACCTGTATATGTGCATTAGTAGAGAAGAACATATGGGAGGATTGTTACTGTTATTAATATTATATTTAGTAGTATCGCCGAGTCAACTACTCGTTTTAAGAGTTTTGATTTTGGGAAAAAAAAAAGTGGCTTGGCAATAGTTAAATATAAGTTTAACGAGTGGGCTGGTTTGGGTGTGTTTGACATAAATTTCTCGTAATATCGCAATTCACCACAATTTATGCATCTATTACACATTAAACCCTATAAATGCACTGATTTTGTATCTTAATTATATGATAATTAGGCCCAATCAATAATTTTTCAAGGTTAAATGGAGAAGCCCAATGATACTTATGTTGTTTTCAAGCATACACACACCAAAGATCAAGATGTTATGTCCTATCAAAGTCATAGAGTGACACAAGTACACGTAAGTAATATAAAATTTATGTAGTCGTAACTTGTTAATTAAATAATGATTTGAATTTAATCATATTTTAAATTTTTCTAAAATTAATTTCATGGTGCAGTATAAGTACTTAGAGATCGAGACAAAGGACTCACAGACGGAGCTGAGCTCGCAGGAGGCTCAGATGGTCGACCCAAAAGCAACTCATTACGAGGTTGTTGGCGATCCCAAGCATAGGAGATTTTTTGGCATTGGTTCGAAAGCTTCCTCGTGGTTTAGTAGAGAAACCACCTCCAACTTGTAGACATGGCCTAAACGGTCCTCCTAATCTTCCTCTACTTGGGAGACGGAAGAAATGAGGGAAACGATCCACCGAATGAGCACCAATTTCGAAGCTATTCAAAGGCGAGATAATCAGAAGGCGAGGAAACAATAAAAGTTGATTGTGCAGATCCATAAGCAGAATGAAAAGATGGCGCAGATACGGCAGATGATGAATGCTATAAAGCAAAGAGGTAGGTATTATTACGTTATTTTGCTGCCATAGCAACCGCCACCGCGTACTGACGTTTTGGCTTTGTTGATGCCCTTTTTGGCTCAGCATATCCAAGTCAAACTCACAGTCCATATAAACCCGTTCCTTGCCCCACCTATGATCCTGCTCGAGACCTCCCAAATAACCCGGACAATGGTGAATAGATTTTTTTTTATTATTATTGAACTAATTTATAAATTATTATGAACTCTTAATTATTAGTTGTAATGCTTTTAAACTTTAATTTATATTAATATTGTAAATAATAATAATTAAAAAAATAAAAAGGAAGATTTTTTAAGCAACCTTTTTATATTTTTAATTATTATTATTTTATTTGGAATGGACTTTGGAACTGAATATCCATTCCATTTGGAAATGGAGAACAGTCCGTTCCAAATTAGAATGGAGTGATATCCGTTTTAAATTGGAACGATGATCGTTCCAAATTTTCGATTATAATATTATTACTTTGGAACGAATTTTGGAACGCAAGTCCATTCCAAATTAGAACGGAATTTGTCCATTTCAGTTTGTTATGCCACATAGTAGAGCATATTGTGTCCATTCCAATATCCATTTCAACCTCTTAATTAGAACGAAAATTGGAATCTTCCAATTTCCTTGTATTATTATACTATTTATAACAGTAATGGTTTAATTTATTTCCATCTCTATACTGAATTTCAAATCTCTGCACATATCTATCTGAGCCATATCTGATTGGTCAAGCCTAGGGGGTCTTCTAGCCGATTCTGGGAGCTTCTCAACCAGACCTGAATCGGCTTTTTGTGTACAACCCGCTGGCCGCCGGTTCTAGTTGCTACACCAGCAATACTGCAGGGAGGTCTTAGCCGATTCAGTGCCTTATCCAATTTTTTGATGCAATTATGAGCTCATTCTTCTATTGGCTAGTTTTAAATTATTTCCGAGCCGATGATAACTATTCCAAGCATTTTTTGAACTCTGTTTGGTTAACCTTTCGTTCTCAAATGCGTGTTTTGATTATCGAACTTTCTTGAACCTTTTGTCTTCAATTTTTGAATTTTGAATTTTGAATCTTCGATTCTCATTTCATTTTTCAATTTGTCTTCGTATAACTTCACTTTGTATTATCATCACCTATTTTTTTTCATAAACTCAATTTAAATATTAATCTACTATGAAGACTTAACTTAGTTTATCCTTTATTTTATTTATTTTTGTTATCATCAAAATTATTTTAAAATATAGTTTAATAAACCTTGGGGCAACAAATCATATATATCATGAAGCTAACCAAGTAGTGGATGTATTAGCAAATGGAGCAGATTATTATTTTGACACTTTTGGAGTGATTATGTACCTTCCACTATTTCGAATCTAATATCTAATGATAAGTCCAGAAAACAAATAGTAGTTAGAGTTCCTGGCATTTTGATGTATGACCTTGTGCTCCTTAAAATTTAATAGAATGCTTTTGTTAATTCAAAAAATTATAATTTTATACATGTATTAGTTAATCCCTTACATAAAATTATGAGTACAATTCTTCCAAACAAAGTTTGATTACATTTTCCGTCTTCCAATCCTTACACTTTTCATTGAAAAAACGTACAGTTTTTAGTTGGATTTTTTTTAAAACTAATAAGTTTTGATGTAATTGGAACTCTAGGTTCCAACCGTATGACTGGAGCAGATGTTCACTATATGTTAACCTTATAAATATTTCTAAGTTTTTTGTTAAAAACAAAATTGATTTTTAGGTTTTAAAAATCAAAAAATCAAAATTTCAGAGCTATATCTCTCAGGGCTAAGTCTGAGAATTCCTTTTATTTAGTTTTATGTGAAATAAAGAAAAACTGAATTCAAAAAAGCTTTTAGCTTTTAAAAACTGAAAATTAAAAATTGAGTTCTCAACAAACCGCATGTTACATGTCAAAATAGAATTGCATATACTCTTTTAGATACTACATTCTCATAGAGGATATGTCTTTGATTTTCGCGACACTAATAAATATTTGGACTGGTTTATGGAAAGGATTAAATTAATTTGACCAAATCAGATGTAAAATAAGTCCATATGATTTCAAAATATATTCAAGCTAATTAATTTTTGGGAACAGAAGGAAAATATAGAACTAATGAAAAATAAATCAGAAACACCCCTAGCCTAAAGTTGTGTATTCAACAAGCATACAACACGTCTGGAAAAGTCGTATACCGTTTTCAAAATATATTCAAGCCACTGTGGAACTTGCTACATAAATAGTAGATCATCTTTTGAATTTTAATATACTCTTTTGGGTGCAAAAATTTATTATTATAATCCAAACAAATCTTTTCTATTTAGAAGTGCATGATTATTTTTCATTAGTTCCATATTTTCTTTGGTAAGAGTGTCCATGAATTTCAGTTTCTCGCCCTTTTCGAGTACAAAAGTGACATGATACATTTACATTTTTAATTAAGTGAAATGTTACAGGAGATAAAAGTCAATCAACATAACAATCATAGTAGTTACATATAGAGTGGGACAAAAAGTAGGAGGGCCAAAGTCGAACCTCATCTACAACTTTTAGGCTTTTATTATTATCTTCCCCACCTTCTCGTCACCTTACAGTTCTTTTTTATAAAATAATAATAATAATAATAATAATAATAATAATAATAGAAAATTCTCTCTCTCCCAAGTGTAACTTTTTTTCTGCTTATCAAACCCGATATAGGGATTTGGGTGTTTTATGACAGGTATAAAGGAAAAGACAGAAAGTGCTTGTCAGAATTAATATAACAAGAATGATTTCATGCAACAGATATTTAATGCTATTTAATCTCAATTTGTGTTCAAATTTTCACTCCAAATGTTAATTTACAATAATTGTTGCAATATATACGAAAATTTGTACATAAAATTTCTGGACAATATTATGCAAAAACCACCATCATCATTATCATTATCATCATCATCTGAATATTAAAATTTTAATAAGTTTGAATCAGCTAAATGGAACCATAATAAGAAGTCACGTTTTGTCGTTAACACAAATTTATAAACGACATTCATTTATATCCAAGATAACTTATTCAACTATTTCTATCATACACATATTATTCTCTATTATTTTCATCCATGTGGTTAAAGGTCTAACTTTACCTCTCATCATTGTTTCTAAATTAAGACTCATGTTTTTTTATGTGTTGCATTGATAGATTTTCTTCTTATATATCCAAATCACGTTAAACGACTCAATCTCATCTTATCCCCAATTAGAGTCACTCTTAACTTTGTTCGAATTTCTTCATTCATAATTCTATATTTAATTAGTAGTTTTTCCGCACATCCATCTTTACATATGCATCTCTGCTAACAATATTATGCAAAAATCATGTTTACTAAATAAATGTTCAAAACATTATAATACGCATATTAACAAATGCATCTCGTCATTGTTTCTAAATTGAGACTCTCACAATTTTTTATGTGTTGTATTGATAAATTTTCTTCTTATATGTCCAAATCATGTTAAACGGCTCTCTCTCATCTTATTCCCAATTGGAGTCACTCTTAACTTTGTTTGGATTTCTTCATTCATAATTCAATATTTAATTACTAGTATTTCCACACATTCATCGTAGCACATGCATCTCTGCTAACAATATTATGCCAAATGAATGTTGATGTGCATTACAATGTTCAATCTCTAAAGTAAAGATTCTCTTTATATCCCAAATAGAGCATTTATAAGTTATTTATATGTATATGAAAAGGGCAAAGTATCCTATGCTAATAGTAATAGTTCCAATATAACAAAAATTGTATGAATTTGTATATAAAAGAATTGGAATGATATTTAACAAGAAATTTTTGTTTTTTGTTCTTTTAATTGATGATATTTTTTAATAATAAAAAGATAGGGAATATGATAATAACAAGGGAGACTACTTTATTTTAATTGGGTCCGCTTGGAATCTTGTCCTGCCCTCACGTCTCTCCCTCCCTCTCTACAATTATTCTTGCCTTTTTTTGGGTAGTAATACCTTCTCCATTTCTTTGCATTCATTACTACCCTAATTTGGATCCAGGGTCTCTCCATCGTGTAAGGATCCTTATTTTAAAATAAAATTTAAGATTTAATTTATTTTTAAAATTTTAAAATTTATACAAAATTCATACATTTAATTTCAATAACTTATTCAAAAATCAACAGTCCAAATATGCTAAGTATGACTGCCGCACACCATTGCTAGGCAGATCCCAATTTCCCATAATTTCTTTTGTTTTTTTGTACAAGGGAAAGGAAATTTCCCCTAATTTCATCTCTCTTTTATTCTTCTCTGGTTATAAGTCTGCCGAAGCAACCATCACCTGCGATACATACATACAAAGGATTTGTTTGGTTATAATTTATAAGCAAAAATTAAATAGATTTGTTAACCCTAAGGAAAAAAAAATAAATGTGCAACTTAAAATTTCATGTGTGTGTGTGTTTTGGTCAAAATAATAAATAATTTTAGCTTCAAAATCTATAACCAAATGTTACACAACTTTTTAAGCCAAAAATTAAAAGATTAAAAATTTAAACTTAAAAGTAGGATTGTAAATGAATCGAGTCCTTACCTGTTTTGACTTGGCTCATTTGTCTAGAGGGTCTGCTCAGGCTCAGTTTGTAATACTTAACGGGTCATAATGTTTTGTTTAGGCTCGGCTCGTACGAGCCCGAAATTAGCCAAAGCTTGTTCATAGGCATTTTGCTTCTTCTGAATCTCTCATGCAATCATCAATTAATAACCACGTACTAATAAATATACCAAATAATTATAATTTTTATAATTTTCTAATTTAACATTATAATTATAATGGGGTAAAATTATTAAAAAATGCATCACTTGGAAAATAAGATAAGTTTTTTCTAGTTTTTTATATTCAATCTGAATTATATGTATTTATAAATATAAATTAACACTTCTAATTTGAAATACATATTTACTAATACATGAATTAAATGAACCCGATCCCTTAACAAGCTGCGTCAGGAATTGTTAAAACTCGGCTCGTTTATTTTAGGAGTCATATTTTATTGTTCAAGCTTGATTTATTTTTTAAATAAATAAGTCCGAACCAAATATTTAACGAATCCTGTCCAAACTGATTCATAAACAACTTGAATCATTTGCAAACATATTTAAAAGTCGTAACGGAAACAAGTGTACATTGCTATATAACTACAAAAGGAGGGAGCAATTAATAGAGAGAGATTTGAGCTTTGTTTAAGAGTTGGTCACGAGATTTTGCTCACTAAAGAAGCCCATGTGTAACTAGGTATCACTGCCACATGTACACATTTTTAGAATCACTGGTCATGTTATTTATTATGGGTTTTTTTTTTCCTTTTCTAACTATATATATCCAATAATTTTTTTTTCTCAAGGTATCCTCAGCTTTTTTGCGATCCAGCACTAATTCTTCAAGATACGATCGGACACTATAACGGGAATCTCTTTGAAGAAAATTGCTGCATCTATTGAAATGCGAACTTGGGACTTTAATTTAAGAGGTCTAAACTCCTTCTACTCGGACCAATCCCATTTGGTATATATCTCCTCTATATAAGTCTAAAGTGAGGGTGGTTGTTTGCAGTGAGATAGAGATAAAGAGAACAAACAAAAACCAGTAGGGAGCGTACGTTTTAAATTGTTTTCGTTTTTTGTTTGGTTTTGGATGGTGTTTTTGTTTTTCTTGGTTTGGAGTGTTGTTCTAAGTGAGGGCTTCAAAAATGTTTCCATCGGTAGTGGTGAACTTGTGTGAGAAAGATATAATAATAAATAAAAATAATTATGATTATGATGTTTCTACAAATGCTATGATACCATGTGGTACCATCAACAACTCTCCTCAAGAACCTTCAAAAATAAAAAAGAAGAGAAATCTCCCAGGAAACCCAGGTACTTGTTTAAATTTTGTGTTCTTTTTCTTTTCTTTTTTTTTTTAATCCTATAAATAGATTGGATTTAGTATGATTTGGGAAACTGATTCCAAAACTAATACAAAAAGTGGTTTGGGTAATAATTTTCAAAGATAATGGTAGTTGTTTTATTTTATTTTTGTTCAAAATCAGATTGATCACGTGAAAATGATACGAAAACCAAGCACGAGAAAATTGATTCCATATAATAATTTTCAAACAAGATGGCGTGTTTGGTTGAACTGGTTTTTTTGTTTTAAACACTAATCTTTTCTTTAATTTTTTTAATTAACAAATTTTTAACCTAATTAATGGAAGTAATATTTGTTCACCATACCAACCCAACACGTGCATATCTTGTAGAATTTCACCGATCCATTCCAGATCGATCTCTGATTATGGTTTAGAATTATTACCAATTTGCTTACGGAACAAATTATAATCTCAACAAACCGGTATGTGCACGACATTTGCCAAAAGCAACCCGTCAAAAATTTTGATTCAACAATTTTTCCATAAAATTTGATCCAAACCCGTATTTTTTTATTATTTAATTTTGCACCCTACTTAGGCGAAGCAAATATTTGTTACCATACTAAAACATTTTCGTTTTCATACCAAAAAAATGTTTTTATACAAAAGTTATTAAGACTCTTTGTAAAACAAACCCAACAATCGAGTTTCTTGTAGAACTTTCCGTTTCATTATGAATAACAAATCAAAGGTCTAAGATTTTAAAAAACAGTGCTAACAAAAACATCCTAAAATAAAAAAATTTTATCCATAATGAATCTTTAATTCTTCATTTATTTATTTTTATTTTTATTTTTTTTAGACCCAGATGCGGAAGTGATCGCTTTATCTCCAAGAACCCTCTTAGCAACGAACCGATTTGTGTGTGAGATTTGCCAAAAGGGTTTCCAAAGAGAACAAAACCTGCAGCTCCACAGGAGAGGCCACAACCTCCCTTGGAAATTGAAGCAAAGGAACTCGAGTGTCATCCGAAAGAGAGCCTATGTTTGCCCCGAGCCGACCTGTGTACACCACCACCCTTCTAGGGCTCTTGGCGACCTCACGGGTATAAAAAAGCACTTTTGTCGAAAACACGGGGAGAAGAAATGGAAATGCGAGAAATGCTCTAAGATTTACGCCGTTCTATCCGATTGGAAGGCTCACTCGAAGACTTGCGGAACCAGGGAGTACAGGTGTGATTGCGGTACTCTTTTCTCCAGGTAACAAAATTAATTACTAATCCTTCATATTTATGTTATTAAATTTTGTGCTTTATGGTAAATTCTTATATAGATTCAGATATCATCAGTCACTTGCCGAAACAATCTGAATACTGATAATAAAGATACTCTACGCTTCCGATTCTATCGATAATAACTGTGTGGTTCGTTCAACTGCAATAGTTGTTACCATCCTCCTTTCTTTACTTGAAATATATTAAATTCGAATCAAATATCAATTCCCAAAGATAATTACAGTCTGGAGAAGTTAATAAGATTTATGCGTGGAAGTTAAAATTGACCGATAGCGTAAGAATTCTTTACATATATGTATGTATAAAATCTTCACTCTTAAAATTATACACTCTAAAATTTAATGCTATATAATGATGATAGATTCACGTATACACACGTCAATCATTTTTATGATTAGCTTTATTCTTTCAATAATATTTGTGATCGCAAGCCCAAAAAAAAATACATACTCTTTTCTAAACTTAAGGTAAATGTTTCTATATATAATAATGCTACATTTTCTCATGTTATTTATCATTATTCTGACCTTTTTGTTATTTGTTACTACTATAAGTTTTGGTGATAAATCATTTTAGATGTGAGTCTTTTTGTCAGAATTGGGAATGTGATGGCCTTGAAGAGGCTAGGCTTTGGGCTTCAGTTTTTGTTTTGTATTTAGGAGGAGTTATTAATTATACGACAATGGTAGGTTTTTATTTTTTTGGTAATTTAATACGATAATGGTGAGTTTGTGGAATATATCATGTGGTCATATCTAACAACTCTATAAAAAAATATTAACTTTCTAAAGTCTTTCGTACGCTTTTTCTTTCAAGTTTGCCATTCATTTTATTTTTTTTAACAAAAGTCATTATACCCAAAATTATAAATTAACTAATTTTAACTTGCATATTTTTTGTTAAAATATAATATTGTATTTAAATATTTACATTGATAATTATCACAAAAATAAAAATTAAGTAATTTAAAATAAAAATATCAAAATTGAAGGAATTATAATTTATAATTGCTTACATATCTACCCAACTTAACAAAATATTTAAATATCGTATTAATTCTCAAGAGTACAAATTAGTGTCGCAAGTCCACCGAGGTATTTCAAAATTTCTATTTGATGTATGCTTAAAATTTTGATAATTGATAATTATAACATTTCTATTTTTATTAAAAATTATTTGAAATAATTTCTTAATTTTTGCTCTTACATTAGTATAAAAATTTTGCTAAATAATAAATTTATGAACTACATGCTAAGTATGTGTACATTTGCTTGTATATACAAAGTATCAATGCATCATAAATAGATACCAAGTACTTAGGAATCGATGCATAGTGGAAACTCCAAGAAAGCTTCATTTTCATCGAAAACAAGTTTAAATTGTTGCGAGACAATCAATCACAAATTAAAAATGTAAAAATATTTATTTGAGAAAATATTTACAAGTGTAAATTTTTTAAAAAGTAGAGTAAGTAAAATGATTGGGCTGTGAAAGTGTATAAATTAAGTGCATATAATTGAACTTTTAAGACATTTATATTGCGATTTAACATATAGAACTTGTTATATTTTGTTATTACGTATTTTTATTTTAATTACAGGTTTATGATGCTAAATATGATGATTTAAAACCAAGAAGCAAATTTTCGTGAAATATGATATCAAACATTATGTTTGGACGTTGGTTTGAGCTTTGAAATGTCAAGAAACGAGTTTTACAAAATATTAAGCCAGCGATTTGGTCACCTGTTCATTGAAAGTGTTTTTTGTGAACCAAAAATATGAAATTTGCTGAATTTCTAGAAAGTTTTGGAACAGATTTTTGTATCATATTTGATATGGTTGCAAAGCTTATTGAATTATCTTTTCAACGGTTTAAATAAATCTTAATTCTGAGTTTTTTACAGCAAGTTATGAATTTTATGGTGAAGTGGTGCATTATTTTTGACTAGTCAACTGCGAGAGATAAAAGTGCAATACTTTATTTATATCATTATTTTTATTTCGAATCTGATTAGGAAATATTTTATTAAGAATATTTTTGTAATCTTAATTAGTGTAGAGACATAAAATGATTATTCAAACCCTAATTTGCTATCTAGTCATTCATTCTTTTTCTTATCTAACTTTGAAGGTTTTAAAGAGACCTCTCAAGGCTCCCCTTCTCCTTTATTTTTTTCAATATAATTTTGTAAGTTTTTTTTAATTATTTTCTTATCAATTATTATTGATCATCTTCTTTACATATTTATATTTCTTTTGTAAGTTGTTATTCATATTTTATTATATTTATTGTAATTAGGCTAGGTTAGTTTACTTTCTTGCCTAGGGGATGCAAATGAATTAACGAAATCTTCCTAACTCTTAATTGATGAGTATGTTTTTAATAAACTTAATTTAAAATTTGAATTAGTCTAAAATCTAAAATTTTTAACCTGTTTGAATACCTTAGAAATTGCCTAGGCATAGTTATAGTATCTGATACTCAGCCGATGGAACACTAGGTTGAAGTAAACTAAATTATACATATTATTGATTTTTTAGATTAATAATATTTTAGAGCTCATTAATTAGGATAGTTAGGAAGAGAAGGTTAATTCATTATATTCCCCGTTTAGGCAAGATCTTAATTAATACAATAATTTTATTTTTGTTGTTTTACTGTTAGTTTAGTTTTCTCAATTCAATTCAACAAAAACCCAAGCAAAAATAAGAATAGGAAGTAATATAGATAAACCGATTAAATCTTTGAAAATAAATTGTGTGTTAGAGATTTCTTAAAACATCCTTAGATTAGTAGGAGTTCTTGAAATCGATAAACCTGGTACTTTACTGGTAAAATTACACCGTTTCCTAGTGCACTTGCTGGGTATTATCATCTACATGTTTTAGGATCAATTACCGTACACCTTGATAAGCAGAAGAAGAAGGTTACACAGCATGAGAGCTACTAGGAGCATAAAAACCCTCGAGATACCATAACTGCATGTGACCTATATCGCCATATCTACAACAAATGACCATAGGGCACAGAGACTGAATATGCTATTCGGAGTCACAAAGGCGACAACATAAAATAGGATGAGGGAAATTACGAATAATATAGCCCATCTGGCCACAATCACATCATGCTTCATCCTAAATTGAAGAACTTGAAGGTAAAATCTAGATAGATTGAGGTTACCCTTGGAAAGAAGATGAAAAAGTGTCCCATGATCTTTTTCTATTACTGCCTTCGTTAGCACTCAAACCACCACCACCACCGCGACCATCACCATGACTTCCCGAACTGATAACAATGAAGTTTCTCCATAGACACCAACTCCAGTGCCTACCGAGAAAGGCTAGTGAATTGCTTTTGGTACTCATATACCATTATGCTCCTTTGAATGTGATTCATGAAATCTTCGTGTTTCTTTTCAGGAAGAGTATCCGAAAAGAATTTCTCTAAGAAAAGATCTCAAAATATGTCTCAAGTAATTCCCTCTTGGCCATAAATCTCTTGCTGGCTTTTCCACCATTCCGCTGCATCTCCTCAAAGATAGAAAGGTACCATCGCCATCCGAAGATCGTTATTCACCATCTGGAGCAATTTAAAGATTCGTTCCACCGCTGTAATCTATTATTCAACTACAATAGGCTTGGGATCTCTTTGAAAATTAGGAGGATCCATTCTCCAAAAATGCCTTTGAGCTGCCAAGGCTCGAGTTTTATTGTTTTCTCTCGGATCCCTAGCCATCCGATTGCAAGATACTTTTATAGCTCAGAACATCTTCGAAGATCCTGGAGATTGGAATCCACCAACATTACCAAGCCCTATTTGAGCATGGTCACGTGGCGAAGCTCGAGTTTGAGATTCGAAAGCCTCCTCCCCATGCTCTTCCTTGCTTTCCTCGTCGATAGTTTCCTCGAAAAGAATAACGTTATCCTCCTCATTATCCCTAGCTCTTCTACCTCAACGAGCACCTCTACCTCTACCTTGATGTGCCATTCCACTGCACTACACCACCAATAAAAAATAAAGAAATGAGATCCAATATGTATATGCTCCGCATATAAATGATTGTACATATGCCCTATATATGTATATGATTATATATTTATTTGCCTCACATATAAATAATAAGCCACCAAATAAAGTATATACCACGTATATTACTCTGAATAAACATACTATGACTAGCAAACCTAACTTACTAATCCGACTATAAACCCTACCTGAAAGTCACCAGGGTTTACATAACCTAGTTAGCTCTGATACTAACCTATCACGCCCCGAATTTCCTCAAATATGGGAACGTGAGATAAAAAGAAAATAAAATAAAATAAAATAAAAGAGAATAATAATAACTATTATATGTCCATTTCCCTACTACAATAACAAACCTATAATAACTATTTACATAATTATAACCAACATCTATAGCAATCCAACTTTTACATATAAAGAAGTATGTACAACGGCTACAATAAGACAAAAGAAACCTTCCAAGTTGTGAATATATATATATCATTAAGCTACATGCTTGTCCAAAAAGATAAAATAAACATATACATATACCCTTGCCTCGAATACAAAACAAACTTAAACTATGAAGCCCCCTTGAGTGCAACTACAAATTATATCTTCCTATACATATGCATGCTACTCAAGCATTCCTTGAGCTTTCCTCCACTCCCACAAAACAGAATGAGCAACAATATACAAAATAAAGAAATACAAGTCAAATTCTTAACAAAATGATAAAAATAAGTATAAAAAGTATATATGCAATGTATACACATGCGGCTATATATAATTAAACCTTAAACAATGAGTTTTAAAATAAATCCTTGTTTATACCATGTGGGGTAGTCAATGAGTTCTCTAATGCCTCCACAATACTACATGTGCCACAACAATACCTATTATACCAAGTAATAAAGTAGTATATGAGAAATACAATATTCTATGCATAAAGTTTGAACAAGTAAATAACAACAAGACACATATGTTGATGGTATGAATAAATATACAAGTACCCAACGGTACCCGAACTACCAATTTCGATTTGCATCCAAACCACGACTACAAATTTTGAATCCATAAATTAGTATATTTTGCGAATTTATTCTCATCGCAATTTATAAAAAAATTGGCAACTCAAGCCCTCTCATTTTTATAAATCTCGAACCACTAATTTTGCGAATTTACTCTCTTTGCAATTTAT
>MKEJ01072766.1:0-15210 GCA_001753735.1 Embelia ribes | reverse complement strand
ACAAGAATGTCATCAATAAAAACTATAAAAAAATCAATCTAGGTACTCATAAAACACCCTATTTTTCAAATCCATAAAGACTTCCTGTGCGTTCGTCAGTCCAAACGACATCACGAGAAATTCTTAATGCCCATACAGAGTCCCGAAAGCAGTCTTCTCTATTTCAAACTCTCACCTCACGGAACCCGGAGCGAAGATCAATCTTTGATAAACATCTTGCTCCTTTCAACTAGTCGAATAGATCATCAATTCTCAACATCACATACTTATTCTTAATCGTAGTTCGATTTAATTTTTTATAGTCAATATATAATCTCATCAATCCATATTTCTTACGTACAAATAGTGCTGGTACACTCCATGGTGACTCAATCGCTTTGATAAACCCTTTAGCTTCCAGTTCATCAATTTGCCTTCTCATCTCCTCCATCTTAGTAGAAGCCAAAATATAAAGTGTCACATAAATCGGATTTGTACCAGGAATGAGGTCCATTGTAAATTCTACCTTACGGGGTAGGGGTAGTTTACTCAGGTCCTCTAGAAACATATCAAGAAAATCGCGAACCACTTGAGGTAACTCAAAATGTATTTCCACAGTTATACGATAAGTAAGTGTATCACTCCTTGGTCCTGCAACTACCTGAGGGATGTCTCGATCATCAACATTCCGAACAACTACTCCCTCTCTGGATGCAAAGTAACCCAACGACGATCACACTCTATCACAACATGATTGGCCAATAACCAATCCATACCCAAGATAACATCAAATCCAGACATGTCCAGAACGATCAAGTTATACACAAACTTGTGACTAGAGATAAGAATGTAACAACGACATCATAGGAAACTCAGAATAATATGTCTGCCTAACGGAGTATCTACCGAAGTGTGAGTATCTAAAGCCCCAAGCGCTAAACCCAATGCTCGAACCATACCTGCAACAATAAATGAACAAGATGCACCTGTATAAAAAAGAACATGTACACAAGATGAATGACATAATAGTGTACCTCGAATAAGGGATGCTTCTACTAGAGTAGAAGGGACCTCTTGAAGTGCATACAAATGCATTGGAGCCACTGATGCAAAAGTAGATGTGGCCCCACGATTCCCAACTCCATAATGTCCGCTGAGACCCGACACTACCCTCGACTGAACTAGTATAATGGGCTGTGCTAGTGGCATAGTACGGGTAGTCTGATCCTGAGTTGGTGTATCCGGGCAAAACTTCTGCATATGCCCCCAAATCCATATGGTTGTGGCACCAGATAGTAAGACAATAGGTAGTAATATGCCCCACTTCCTTGCACCGATTGCAAGTCTTCCAATCCATATTTGTTGAACCTGTCCCACCGGTAAAAGTTCCCTGCCTAGACTACCCTGACGAGAACCCCACTCTATCATCTCAGCCTCTTTTTCTCTTACCCTAATTCTGATTCGGTCTCAAATACTGTTTCCCCTGACCCTTGGCTGAATTTCGATCCTCTTATTTTCTTTCATTAGCTTCCCATGATCATCAATAGCGTCTTGTTCACCGGTTCTCTGCATTGCCTCATCAAAAGTAGTCGGTCTCACCATTGCCAATATCCAAAAAATACGAGGCTGTAACCCCCGTATAAAACTCTTCACCCTCTCAGTTTCATTAATAACATAGGCCTTGGCATATTTTGCCAATGTTATAAACTCTGCCAAATACTCCACAACCTTACGGGAGCCCTGAGTTAAGTTCAGGAAAGCATGTAGCTTCCCATCCTAGAATGTCTATGAGCAATAACGGTTTAAGAAGATATCCTTGAACCTTTCCCACGTAAGTTCCGCAACATTGTTCAACTTTGCGAACCCCTTCTACCAATTGACTGCCTCATCCCGTAAGAACCGCAATGTTGTTTGAGCCATAACCAACTCATTTGTCAAACCTAACATCTGAAAATGATGTTTCATGTTGGACACCCAAGTATCTACCCTGTCTGCATCAACACCTCCTTGAAAGATAAGAGTATCGGACCTGCCAATCTCTTTTTGTGCCCACATAGCCTGGGCCCCAATTGTCTGATGGCTAGGCTGCTGAATGCCTATAGTCTCGAGTGTAGTCCTGACTACCTGTGTAGTTTGCTGAGCCATTTGTTGACTCATCATAGCAGCTAGGGTTGTAGGTCATATGTACGCATTATAGAAAGTAAGGAAACTAAGCATGTATAAAACACAAATAACTTATCATTAACCCCATCCACTACCAGAGATCTGTGTTGGACCTACATGGCATTTCTTATCTGTTTAACACAGAGCTAAGTGTCGACATCTATCACTATAAGTTGCAATGTAAAAATGGGTATATAAAAGTAACAATCTAGACACAACTCACTCAAGACTTTCTACTCGATAGACCCAATAACCTATAGCTCCCAAGGTAGTTGGAAATTTAAAGCTTTGATACCAACTGTAACACCCCGAGGTTCTATAAAAACTAAAGATACCAATCAAGTAGGCACGAGTTAGAATGATTACCAGTCTATTAAAAGAATGACAAATATATATATATATATATATATATATAAATATATACTATCATAACAGGTATGTGGTACGTATTATCTCATCTATTATAACGGGAAAATATACAATGTTATCTCATCTCATTCAATATGTACACGTATAGGTAATTTATGAATACATGAACTATCAAAATAAATACAAACAACTGATTGGGATACTAGGTCTTCTCGGAAATGATACATCGGTCCTCCCATATTTACACGTAAAACAACCGCGGAATGTCTCTGTTACTCACACGGCTAGATTTTTGGTTCTTGGGCTCCTAAAAATTTATACCTTGGTCTTCGGGCTCCCAATATCTAAACAATATAAATTTTTGGTAATCGGGTTCTAAAAATCTATACTTCTGTCATCGGGCTCTCAAGGTCTAAACAATATAAATTCTTGGTCCTCGGATACCCAAGAATAATATGACTACTGACTAAACTATGGTCCTAGGGTCCCATAAGTCTACTATATCGGTTTAAGTAAAAAACGAGTGCAAATCAATTTGTAACCTAATCCAATTATAAATGATTAGGTTAATTTTCAACAATATTTATATTTCCAAAAGTTTCACAAATTATTAGGTCTATTTAAACTTTAATATTAGTCTAATACCTGATTTTTAACAGTTCGGTATTTTGATCGTATTTCATAAATCATAAATCCAATTGAGGCTTATGATATGGCGGTGGAAAGATATTTCATTTATCTACGACCTTCATAAAGAAAACTTAATTCAAGACGTGGAGGAGTCAAAATAGAGCTTGAAATGTTTAAGTTGCAGTAGAATAACAGATAGGCAACAACTTTGTATTTTGACAATATCTGTCAAATTGTGAACCGGATTGAGGCTTATGATATGGCAAGTGAAAGATATTTCATTTGTCTACAACTTTTATGTTTTGAGAAAAATTTAATTTGAAGCATAACGAGATCAAAATAGAGTCCGAAATACTCAAGTTATAGCAAAATAGAAAATCCATACTCTTAACCAAATTTAACTTCAAATTTGTATAAGTTTTTATTCAGTTTTAATAGCCTCAAAACTAATATCTACTCCATTAATTCAATAGCATAGGAATCAAATTCCGTAATGTACCTAATCCGACGACCAAAGGATTGTTTGGAAAGCTCAGAAAAGATCCTGGAAGTCACTACTCGAATCTATAAGTAAAAACGAGCCAGAACTCTCGTATATATCGAGAATTTTAACAACAATGCATTATATTCACAAAGTTTTGATAATTCTAGGATTAGCAGGTATGAACAACCTGAAAATGTCAACACTTACGTCAAGATGACGAAGAGTTGACGAGGATTCTGAATCCGCGATTAATATTCCTTCCGGACACCTCCTCCTCCCGGAACGAGCAAATCTTACAAAAAGGGAACTTTTCCCTTTTCTTTCATTCTTTTCTACCTCTTTCTTTCGTATTATGTTTGTTATATATGATTGAATGAGTAGAATGAGTTGAATAAAGAAAGAAGTAGATGTACAACTCAACCAAACACAAACATGAATCTTACTATGACAACTACTAAATTATTAGTTGTTGAAACTGCTTATACTAACATATTAAGTTTTACCGTTTCTAAATTATGAATCTAAATCATCTGAATTTTAAAAATTTTATGCCCTTTCAATGAATTACTCCAAAATTTGAGAATATTCAAAATTCTCAATATTCTCTAAATCCCTCATACATTTCAAACTATTAAAATCTTCCAAGTTCACAAAATTAGCCTAATCCTCAAAATTTTCCATTTCTCACTCATTTTAACATAAATCCATATTACAATTATTCATTTATTCCACCGAGATTTTTGGGAAGGGCTTCCAAGAATATGTCCGATCATTCTTATCAAAACCCCATTTTTAATCAAATTAATTCTCAAACACTCCCGCAAAATGGAGTAAAAGAGATTGACATGTAAAATGACGAGAATGCGGATGAGGTGGAAAATTAATTTTACTTTTGTTTTACCAATTATTATATTTCTTTTCATATTTGAGTTGAATGTATTGTTATTTAGTAAGTATTAATTTTTTCTACAATTATAATTTTTTAGAATTTTTATTTGTTTTTATGATAAAAAAATAAAAATTATATTAGTAAAATTTAGTATAATAATAGTTAAGTATGGGAAAAAGAAAAATGCTTGTGTTGGGAGATTTTTTTAAAAAAAAATATACTATTGCTGATATGACACTGGACAAATTATGAAAAAATTCGTCATAGGCATCTAGCATTGCGGATGCTCTCAGAAGCATCTTGAATTGTGTGGATGCTCTTACCGTCTCTCGAAAATTTCGGTTGCAGCAAGTCCCCCAGCCGTCCGATCCTTTCGCCTCCCTCGATCTCCTCCTGGATTGCCACGTGTCACCATGTCCGTCCGATCCAGAGCGAAATCTGCCGCTCCAATTCTGACCAAGCTGCAAAATGACTGTGCTACCCCTCTGCCGGTGTTACGCCACGTGGCAGACTCCATGGCCGCCGAGATGCGGGCCAGCCTCGCCGGCGACGGCGGCGGAGGTCTTCCAATGATTATCAGTTATGTCGACTCTTTACCAACTGGGTAATGCCAATTTCCCCACTTTGTTTTTTTTTTTAATAATTTCCTTTTTCATTTGTTATATTAAATAGTTTTACTAATTATTTTGCTGTTTTGTTTCTATATAGTGCTTAAGATCATGTAATGAATCATAATTTATTTGTTCTTGATATTTTTGCCTAGTTATTAAAACTCTAAATTGTTTCGTATATACATGGACGGCCCAGTGGACAAAACTCACACATCCATATTGAGTCTAGAGGGTTTGATGTTTGCAAACTTATCTCTGTTTTTAGATTGGTTGCTTCCAACGGGACGAAGCCGTGATCCATAAGTCGCAATAGAGGCTTGCATATTCCTAACTTGTAGTTAGGATATTAAATATCACCAATATCAATTTTAGAAGATGTTAAATATGAAGCGCCTATGAGAAGCAAATACCACGTAAATGTTAAACCATCTCCCACGTCCTGTAAACACCACCAAGTGTTGTCATATAATTGAAAAACAATTACGTGTACCAAATACTCGTACTTTTTGACATGTCCTGTAAAATAATACATGTATTTATCACTTCTTCTAAGCCCTTTTTGGGGTTGTAAACCAAAAAGTAGTTTCCAATGGGAAAATAATACATTTTTAGGAAATTTGCAACATAAATTTAACATTTTTCTGGAACGTACATTTGAAAAAAATGGTATTAGACCCTTCCAATGACACAATGCTATTTTGCCGTCCTGTATTTTACAAATTGTTTTGTTTTGATAAGCACTAAATTTTTTTTCAGAAATTTGAATGCAGAAGAAAAATGTGTTCAGACAAGATGTTTATAAAGTTGAGTTTCAAATTGTTTGACGGAATGGGCAATGCTAGTTGCAGTCGTGACATTTGCATCTTAGCCGTCCAAGACAATGGCACATATTAGGAGGCAGCCTGGTGGGATGGTTGACATCAACCTACTCAATATATTTCAGAAAGTAAGGGACACTTTTGTTTTTAGGGTGTTTACGGGATGAAAAGATATTGTTAGTTCTAAAAGTATTTCCCAGATCAAACAACAATCTTGGCTCATACTATCCTTGTATAGTACCTATACTTCCTCTTTTTTTTTATTTTTTATTTTTTTGTGTGTATTTTTGTTTGACCTAAATGTGATACTTCATGTGTCTTTGGTTTAAAGGAATGAGAAGGGATTGTTTTATGCAGTAGGTCTCGGAGGAATGAACTTCAGGGTGCTAAAAGTACAACTAGGAGGCAAAGATGATCGATCGATTGCCCTTGAATTCGAGCAAATGTCGATCCCACAAGAGCTTATGTTTGGAACTTCAGAGGTCTGTTTTTTTTCCCTGCAAAAGGAAAAAACTTGTTTCATTATTCAATATTGGAAAATTTGTTGATTCCAACACTTGCGGAATGCGCAGGAGCTTTTTGATTTTATTGCTTCTGCCCTAGCAAAATTCACAGAGAAGGAACACCTGCTGCCAGGTGGAAGGAAAAAGGAAATCGGTTTTACATTCTCATTCCCAGTGAAGCAAACGTCTGTCAATTCCGGGATATTGATCAAGTGGACTAAGGGCTTTGCAGTCTCTGGAACGGTTGGTTTTTCTTAGCCCCCATACCAAATGCACCACTAATATGAACATATCGGTTTGTTTTGGAATATTTGAACATTAGATCAACAAAAATTTTACTATTTTATACTAACTGGAACAATTTTAAAATCCAACAGCCAGGAAGAGATGTAGTAGCTTGTCTAAATGAAGCTATGGATAGGCAAGGATTGAATATGCGGAGCGAAATATTGGGATGGGGGTGTGGTCGAACTAACCTCATTAGTGAAAAATAAAAATAGAAGGGCCTATAAATAGAAATATAGTAATGAATCCCTGGATGAAAGTTAATTTTTGTTCTTTTCCGAGTATTAAATTTTTGTAATTAATTTTGCACGAATTAGGTCAATGATGCTGTGGCAACACTAGCAGGAGCGAAATATTGGGACACTGATGTCATGGTTGCTGTTATTTTGGGATCGGGAACCAATGCATGTTATGTAGAACGTGTAGATGCCATACCAAAGTTACACGGCCATGATTCCTTGTCGGGAAATACGTTATGTAACTTCATTATTTCACACCCTAATTGGTAACAAAATGTCCAAGTTTGTGGCTTTATATTAATTTTTATTATGCGTGATATTAGATTATAAGTACGGAATGGGGTGCATTTTCCAACGGTCTGCCATTAACTCAGTTTGATAAGGATATGGACGATGATAGTATCAATCCCGGTGAACAGGTACATTCTGGTTCCTATGTCTCGGATTTGTTTCTCGTGTTAATTAAGTAGATGGCCCTTACAGGGTTGCTCTACCCCAAAAAAGAATTTCTGTTGGCCCAATCAACTATTCAAAATGGCAAATGATAAAGTCAGAAAATTACAAGCAGTTAGTTCCCCCTTAAACGAAAAAGTTAAATTTTTTCCTCTTAAATTTTTTCCCAGGGGGTTAAAATCCATTATGCCCTTTTTTGACAGTTGAAGGGCGAACATGTAACGTTTTCTAATTGTCATAGTAAGGTGATACTCGACAAAGTTGGAGGAGCTCGAAACAGTGTAGCCTTTGTTTTAGTACAAAGTACCTATCTTAATTTCTTTATTTTCTCCTTTCGTACTTTCGCGGGTTTCATATGGATACAACAGATATTTGAGAAGACAATCTCCGGCATGTACCTTGGTGAAATTGTAAGACGGGTATTAGTAGAGATGGCCAAAACAGGTTCTTTATTCGGAGACTCTATTCCCAATAAATTATTGACCCCCTTTGCTTTGAGGTATGAACTAGACTGGATATTTTGCTTCATGGGTTATCCTTTCTTTTTCTGCTGAAACTCATTCCAAAATAACCACCTTTAGAGCTATTCTTAAGTCTGCTTTGTGTTTTTGTTCTTTAGGACCCCACATATATGTGCTATACAACAGGACAATTCTCGAGATCTCAAAGCTGTCAAATCAATCCTCTACGACGTGACTGGGGTAAGTCACATTTCAAGCTTCCCCTATGCATTTACATCATAAATAAATTGATCTTTTGAACACCAAATTTAGATTCTCTTCTAAAGATTACTGGTTGACTGATTGAAGGAGTGAAAAGCAATTTCAGCTATGCTTATGTACCACTATCGATGTGTACTCTAGTCGATGACGTGATAACTAGTCAATTGACACTTTCTAAGTATTTTGTGCAAAATTTCCTAGCAAAATAAACATGCATGCCATATATTTTTTGTGCTTGATACAGTCGGTGCCCTCATTTCTGAATTCAATCAGCTGAACCTGTATATTTTTATCACAAGATGCAATGTGACCGTATGTAGAACATTTAAGCATATTTTTGGACACCTTTCGCTTTTTCAATAGCCGATGCATCAAAAAAGGGTGTAATACAGGGGGTTAAAAAAATCAAAACCCCCCATTTGGTGTAAAAGTGTGATAAATAAATCTGGATACCTAAATGTTCTTTACAGTAGTATAAAAAATGTTCTAATTTCTCCATTTGTATTTGATGCCAGGCGAAATCGGATTTGAACGCGAGGATGATAGTAGTTGAAGTGTGTGACACTATTGTAAAGCGAGGTGGCCGCTTAGCTGGTGCTGGGATTGTGGGAATACTTAAGAAAATTGAAGAAGATTTGAAAGGTCTCATGTTTAGGAAGAGGGCAGTTGTAGCTATGAATGGAGGCTTATACGAGCATTTTCCTCAATACAGAACATACCTAAAAAATGCTGTTGCTGAACTTCTGGGATTTTAAATTTCGAAAAATATAGTCATAGAACATAGGAAAGACGGATCTGGTATTGGAGCTGCCCTTTTAGCCGCTACAAACTCTAAAGGGAATGTGATGTGTTTTCTGTAATTGCTGGAGTTAGTAGAAGGATTTTTGGAGTGTGAAAGATTCAAAAATGTTGTGTCTAAAATAAAGGGATGAGAAGGCAAGAAAATGCCAAAGTTTGTAATTATTTGGGACCAAAAAATAAAATATGGATGATTGTAAAATAATTAATCTTTTTGTAACAACCATGTGCACTTTTTATCTTTTACTTTCAAGCAAGTTTCTTTTGGCAAATTATAAAATAGCAATCATTACTACGAATATAAGTTGATATATTGGGGGGGACCAGCTCCATTTTGTAGCTGAAATTGCCAAGTTTAGAGCGAAGGCTATGACAATGCTCTATTCACACAGTACCCATACAGATGTTTGCTTATCCCTTTGTACCCACAAAATAAGGTGAAATATTATCATGCTTTTAAATTGTAGTCTGTAATTAAAAAAGGTCTCATCTTGGAAGCAAATGCTAAATTTTGGAAACGTTGTCATTTTAATTGCCGAACCAGAAGTCTAGCTTTTATTAGAACACAGTAACGGTTTTGGAGATGGATAGTTGTAATTCAACTGGAATGTTAATTCCTTCAGGTTAACTTAAGGTTTATGAAATTGGCTCGGGATTTGTCAACTTTTCTAAGATTTGCTCTAAATTGTTTCTGACATCCATACGAGATGTATGTAATTGGCTCGGGATTTTTTTAAACCGCAGACAATTATAGGGAGAAAGGCAGAGTTGGAGAAACTGTATTTGTTTCATTATTATACTCCGGATTTCTGCAATGTATGAACACTTAAATCTTTTGCCATTATAGATAAAACTCGTCCCGTTAATCAAAATTAAGACTCTAGTTTAATTATATATATATATATATATATATGATGGAATGATAGTTTATACTTAACGCTTTCAATTATAGTGAAACAGAGAATACAATATACTAAAAGCTTTTAATTATAGTAAAAGAGAGAATACCGTAGACATCATGCTAGATGTAGACTCCATGTACATCAACTCAAGGCAGGTTGGTCATAAAGTCCTCTGTACATTCCCCTTCCGTGCTTTGATGAATAAGACAGTAAGACGTTGCCGGATCTAATACGTTTGTAACCCTATATACTATGTATTAACAGGATAATATAGCTTTAAAGTTCAAACTTCATCGTTTATTCCATGTGCCATCCTAATCTTATCTGGAGCTTAAAACAGAAGCTAAAAGTCCATAGCACGCGCTATAGCTATGCCATTAATGAATCTAGTACCGAATTATATGAGTAGTGCTTTTCCTGGAATTAAGTTACTCCCATGGCATTAACACAATGTGTAACCACCCATATACTAGCAACAGATCCATGAGGACAGCGAGTCAAGGCAATCAACATACGAGAAAAAGCATAAATTATACATATTGCTAGTTGTAAGAGTGACACCGTCCTATCTTTTGTTTCTGTTTCCGATTTTAACACGTTGAAACGAAGGAAAGAGGACACTTTCAGTCAGCACTGAGAAATCAACTAAGCCAACAACAATATCAACAAGACATCTCTGTAAACTAGCAATACACTTATACTTCTTCTCATAGAGCTTCTTTGTATGTACTTAAATCAAGGATATTACTAGACTGGCTTAGCTTATACCTTATAATGCAACATCTCTAAATATAAAAGTTTCTGTTCTCCTCGATCATATGATACTCTGTATGGGACCCAATTATTAGATAAGCTCCATACAGCTCGTATGTGCTTGTTGCAAAGTAAATGCAGTAGAAGGATGAAGTCAGGATTACCATTTGTAGCCGGAAGGGAGGGGCTGATGATATGGCGTTTTTGCTCTGCAATTGGGCAAAGACGAGGTAAGAGGAATAAGATTATGTCCTTGGTGTGGCAACATGGGTATGTACATAGGGTGAAGTAGTTCTAGCGATGGAGCAAATGGGATAGATATAGGGGGATCTAGTTTCCTGTTTTGCATATTCTGGTTATAGTGGGGTGAAGAGAGGTCCATGGGCTTGTATTGGGAAGCGAACTGAGAGGCTGAAATCCTCTGTTGATGCTGACTTGGCGACGAAGCATTACCCAATTGGGTAGGATTGCTTGCGTAGGATTGGATTTGCATCTGTACCTGTGATCAATACAAAAGTTGTGATCATGCTTAGTGGCAGCAGTGACTGATTTATATAACCAACTATATAAATTTGATCTTTATTGGAAGCAAATGGTTCATTTCTTATCACAGAAACAAAATTCGACTAAGCTAATTAATTGCTGATTAGAAAAAACAAAATGAAAAATAACCTGTTTTGCTGCAGTGACTGGGAAGTAGTCAGTGAAAGGTACATTGGAATAATGACTTTGGGGATGAGAAAAAGGTATGTTTGTGTGATTTTGTGCAATAGATTGCAGATATGGAAGATGACACTGAGTCCACGGTTCGATCAAATTTCCCGTTTTGGTAGCAGTTTTAATAGCTTCCACTGCCCCTCCTCCAGTTGACAAGGATAAGAAATCGAAGTTCTGAAGAAACCAAAAGCAATCAAACTAATTGTTTTCAAAATGACAAAAATGAATGTGTCCATTAGGAAAACAAGTTTAGTCTTACGTGTTTACTTGTAGGGTAGAGGGTAGGTGTTGGGGAAGGCTGTTGCGAATCCTGGAGGAGTCTCTTATGCAGAAGAACAGCATTTCTGATTTTGTTCTGATCCTTCTCTGCATCTGAACTTCTGTTACCGATTTTGACGACAGATTTGTCTAGACGAGCATCTTGTTTTGGTGTCTCAATTTCAGTCAACTGATTAAGAGGCTGCATAGAATTATTTTTCCTTTTTTCATCCGCTTGCATACCCTTAATGAGATGACCTATGTGAACATGGGCAATACATCTCTTCCGTGATTTGTTTCTAACTACAGGATCTCTGGAAACCTGTGTTATTAAAACATACCTTAATAAATGTCATGGAAAAGCTTCTAAATTAAAGACAAATCTGGCATTTAGAAACTAAAGCAGCATCTTGCATTACCTCATCAGTCAAAGTACCATTCTTTGACGAACTCATCGAAACAGAATAATAGGCACCGGGCGAGCTGTGACAACACATAAAAACAATGAGACTGCAAAAAAGGACTTAAAACTATAAAAAAGGACTTAAAACTATAAAGAGCAATTATATAAAACTAAGATAGGAAATTACTTCATCGGAGATCCCTTAGTCTCAGCTCTGACCGGTACTGCTGACGACAAGCCTGGCCACAACCCTGATTTCAAAGAAACATTTTTAGATAAATATCATATTATAGACGAACTACATTCCGTCCCAAAATATCATTCGCGTTACCACGTGGATACCTATAATTTTGCTATTCTCAGTTGTCAAATGTCGCTCGTGTAGACCTCCAACAACTGCACCCTGAACAAATTACCAAATACACCATTACAAGTAATAGAGAATACCTGAATATAATATATTAGCTTATAACTGTTAAAACATTCACTACTGCTACTGCAATTTCTGGTCTCCTCTTCAGTGGTGCAACTTCCTCGTGTACAAGCTGCTTGAAGCTGCAATGAGTTATACTTACATATTAGACAACATATGGAAAGTAGAAGTATTTTGTGTATTATAGCTGAAAGGTACTCACTTGGTTATCATACTCGGTTCTGCATCAAAGTTGCCAGAAATTGAAACACATGATAGCTTGGGATAGACAGGTTGAGCCATTAAGGACACCGATTGGTCGATCGGACATTTGACCTCTAAAGTTTCTTGAGCAGTCTCTTCATTTTCTGGTGCTATGGAGAATGAAAAATCAAACGATTCAACTCCACAATAAGCAGAGAAATGGTATCAAAATAGGGCGGTCGAATTTATCAAACCTAATGGCGGAGACTTAGCTTCTGTCATCTTGTTATTGGTTTGGAACATTTCGGCCAAAGCAAATAGAGTCTCAACCGCTTCTTCCTCATCCTTCGTGATCAGATCATTCCCGAGATCATCTTTTTGCTGCAAATTCAACTATAGATCATCAACAAAAAATGAAAATAAGTAATAATTTCACCATTGTAGCTTGAAAATGATTAGTTATTACATAAACTCTTAATTTCATTTTGCCTTCCCCTCCGGTTGATCGAACTCTGTCGATGGCATAGTTCGGATTCTTCCTATCTGGCAATGGTGGTGAAACCGATTCACGACTGCGCTTCTTCATCGCTAAGGAATGAAAAAGAAAGTAGTTTTCAACCATTCAGATTATATTTATAGACCAACAATGCCATAAATTGAACACATTGCAAACTCTAAATTTAAATAAACATCAGTATAGTTGCACCAAGTATACTGAATATGCAGTTTGGATAGAACCGCATAAAGGTATACGTAATTTGAGGGGGGGAAAAAATTACTATGGAATCTTTACACTTTAATAGATAAACCATCTGAGCAAAGAATAAAGAAAAGGAAAATTCCTAGTGACCCACAAGATAGAGCAGACTAAAATCTGTGGGCTCCAATAAACTGATGCCAAAAATCAACCCAACGTTTAATAAAATGACAGATACTGAAGAAAATATTGAAAAGTAATCAGAAAATTTCCAATAAACTGATGCACAAAATCAACCCAATATTTAATAAAACGAACACATAATCAAAGAAAACAAAAAAAATATCAAAAACTAATAAACTAATACCCCTATAGTATACCAAACATTTAATAAATTGACATATAATTAAGCAAAATTGAGAACTTGTCTGAAAATTCCTAAAATTTCAGCTATTGTTTCATAATTGCGGACCTGATCTTAGTTTACGAGGAACCAAGGCATGATTAACAGTGTTGCAATCTCGAAGAACCTGCAAAAAATTAACACACAATTAGCACTGAATTTCTCAAAAAAAAAAAAAAGAAAAGAAAATCCCAATCAGGATTAAGTAGAAGTAACCTTTCTGGGTTGCTCGAATTTCTTCTTGAATTTAGAATTGGACCCAATTAAACCCATTTCTCTCTCTTCTTTAGCTGAACTCAATCTCCTCATTCTCTCTCTCTCTCTCTCTCTCTTCAACTTTTCGGAATAAAGGGTAATCACACTTGCACCTTCAATTGAAACAGTTACAATTAATTTATTCCAAAAACAGAGTCTCACTCATGGAACTATACGCAGAGATTTATCCCAAAAATCAAATTGATTACACTTGTGCCTTCAATTGAATCAATTAAATTAAAATTTATATGGACAAAAACAGAGCACAATCCAAAACAGAGTGTCATTCATGGAACTATCTGCCGAAACTTATCCAAAAAATCAAACCCAATAAGAAAATACAGATATAGACAAATATTAATGTACATACAGTGAAGAATATATAGAGTGAAATTAGAAAATAAGGGGTTATCTCCGAAAAAGAAGCAAGAAAATTGGGATTGGTTTGAAGGCTTTTATTTCTCTCCCTCTCTCTCTGTGAAGCAGGGATTCACCGGAAAAGAGGGTTGGCAACAAAAAATTGGCAAAAGAGAAAAAGCGAATCGCACTTTATGCTCAGAGAATCGGGTTCTTCACGATATATACATACATACATACATATAGAGAGATATATATGTACTCACCGGAACACTGGTGGGGGCAAATAGAAGCAGAGGAGGAGGAGGAATCGGGATGGTGGTGGAGATTGAGAAGCATGGCATTATTATTATGCGATTGAAGGCCTCTACGGCACCGTTTTAGCATTTTCTTCAGCTTCTTGAACCCTACCCCCGGCAACTTTTTCCCATCCAATTGCCCCTGCATATACATATACTCCTCGTACTTCTTGCAAAACTTCATCCTTCCCCTTCTCACAATTTAATCAAAAATAATATTATTCAATCAATAGAAAACCTAATCTCAATTTATTTTATTTCATTTCGTTTCATTTCTTTACAGAGTCTTTAAGGTGTTGATTGAGAATCGATCAGCTCTCTTATTTTCTCTCTCTATAAGTATATGAATGTATGTATGTATGTATGGATGTATATCTTTCTCTCGCATCCGTATAACGTTATTGGTTATTCTCTTTATTTATAGGGAAACCGTCAATTTCTCGGGAAATTTCTCCTCCAATTTCCGCGAAGATTCCTAGCCTAGCGTGGCTCCCAATGTATATGACATAGAAGTATTCATCACAATTAACCAATAGCATGTCGAAATGTGGTCAAATTTTCAGGTAATTCATCACTATTAGTATCGAAAAATAAAAAAAATAATATA
>MKEJ01072764.1:0-13095 GCA_001753735.1 Embelia ribes | reverse complement strand
TTTGTCCAATTTTTTTTTTTTTTTTTTGTCATAAAATATAGTTTTGTTTCTCTTTTGAGAATTTAAGCGGCGTATTAGTTTGCCAAAATACCTTCATTAATTACATTTCTTTTTTTTAGTTTACATAGAAAATGAGATAACAAAGTTATCCAAATCTCCGTAGACTAGGTAGGCCAAAAAAATTTTCACTAACTCCACAACATTCAATATAATTCTACATTAATTGCTCCAAGCAAAATTACTAGTTTAATTGCTCAAGCTAAAATCAATACACTATTGTGCTATTTTTGAAAAATATAATAATAGCATTAATTAGAGATAAAATTATAAAGAAACTAATATTTTCTTTTAGTCTCATCAGAATTAATTATATTTTTTTAAATTGTATAAAAAATTAAAATGGACCCACTAAAATAGAACCGGCATAATGTTATCTAATTTTTAGTTACTTAATTGAACCGCTGTTAGGAATACTGTGCAAATGCTCTAAAGTCTAAGAGGCTATTCGGCCTTTAGTCAATTCATTGCTCATTGATTAGTTATATTCGTAGCAAAGTCCAACTTTTACTATGGTTAAAATGGAGTTAGAGAGAGAATGAGAAAGTAACTTGACTAACCATTTACTTGGGTAATAGTAGTTGGATTTAATGTTTTATTGGCTTAAAGTTCTGGTAATTAAATGACTAGTCATCTTGATAGAAGAAAAACGAAAAATACCTGATATTTTATTGAGAAATTCATAGAATTGTGATTTTACACCTTCAATTATCCAACATCTTCCAGGATAAATTTGTGGAAGTGATTAAAATTATTAAAAAAGAATTATATAGTAAATTTAATTCTAAAATCACAGGAAAAAAAAAGTACACTAAAAATTTGTTGATACTAAAAAGTTACGAGGTGACTGTAACCTATTTTAACAAACCAATAAATCCATCTCTAATTACATTGATATGCGTACAGAAAAACCGATTGGTTATGGTAGCTAGCGCAATTCAATTTTACTAGCGAACTTTGGTACTGGAGATAATTATAAGAAATCTATTCCTAATAAATATTATGTGATTACAATGGGCTCGTTTTTTTGTTAACATTTTATAAGTGCAAAAAAATTATTTTTTGTTTGATAACAAAAATTTTTCATTTTTTATTATTTAATTTATGAGAGTGAAAAATTCCTTTGTTGTATATGACTTACTCGAGATTTGAAAATATAAAATATGTTAATGATATCCCTTGTTTAAAACAAAAGTACGCATGTATATATATATATATATATATTAAGAAAATACAGTTTTCTGCATTGACGGTGAGTAATTTTATTTATTACATTAAACAAATTTTTTCTAAAAAAAAAAACTTGTTGCAAACCAAAAACAGAAGAGACTCAAGAAGTACTAATAATATGTATATAGAAATAGAAATACGAGAAAAAAATAAAATAAAAATTTTAAAAAAAGGGAAACAAAAGCTAGGATTGAGATAATTGGGTTGTACCTGACAAACCCCCATGGTCATGATTGACACCTCACCACCCCCCACTCACTCTCTCTCCCTCTTCTCTCTATCCTCTATTTATTCCTCCAATCCTGCAACACACCATACGCACTCTCTCTCTCTCTCTCTGAATCTGTGCCATACACAGTAATTGCTCTGAACCAGTACAACAACTGGTCAAAATGATGGTTGATAAAGAAGACTTGGGGCTGAGCCTGAGCTTGAACTTTCCGGCGACGACTAATCGCATGCCCTCCGCCGTCTCTTCATCTTCTCCCCCTCATTTCGCTCCTCAAAAAACCTCTTGGAATGATATTTTCCCTTCACTTGGTATAAAATAATTTCAAAACCCCTCCTCCCCCTTTTTTTTTTTTTTAATATCTATTTAACTTTTCGTTCTGCTTTTTAAAATTACTTTTATCCTCTTTTTCCTCATCGGAAATTCCCTTTCCCTATTTTCTTTTCCATTTACGCTTTCTTTCTCACTTTTACCCCCCTTACCTAAGTTTTGATTTTAATTTTTATTATTATTATTTATAGTATTTAACTGTAGTATGACTTAAACTATAAAAAAATCTCTGTTTCCGGTGCCTTAGTTGGGCTTTTGGTTTGGAATCCCACTAATCAGTGTTACTTACGTACAGATCGGACCTCGGAGGCGTTTCGGGTGGAGACGAGATCCTTCTTGAAGGGGATAGATGTGAACCGGCCGCCGGCCACGGCGGAGTGTGAAGAGGAAGTGGGTGTCTCGTCCCCCAACAGCACAATCTCGAGCCAGAGTGGAAAGCGGAGCGAACGAGAAACAATCACCATAGATGAGAACGAGAACGAGAGATCGAGCTCGAGGGGGAATAGTGATGAGGAGGATGGAGATAACTCGAGGAAGAAGCTCCGGCTCTCGAAGGACCAGTCCGCGGTGCTCGAGGAGAGCTTCAAAGAGCACAACACTCTCAATCCTGTGAGTATTAATTTGGACTGGATCTATTACTTTTTATAGTTTTGGGTTGTTATTGTGTTGTTTACTAATAGATTTGGGGTTTTTGTGTAATATGCAGAAGCAGAAGTTGGCTTTGGCAAAAAAGCTGGGATTGAGGCCAAGGCAGGTGGAGGTGTGGTTCCAGAATAGAAGGGCAAGGTCAGTTACTTTACCTTTTCTCAAGGGCATTTTTGGTATTTGTGGATAGTTTATATGTAAATAAGTTTTTTTTTTTTTAAAGATTAATAAGTAAAATCTATTAGTCGATTTGAATGCCACAAAATGGACAACGATGAAATTAAAAATTAAGTAGTGTTGTGGAAACGGGATCTTGGAAGATCGAGACTATCGGATCAAATTTCTATCTGCAATCGGGAGTTTCATAGTTTCGGATCCACTTCCGGGATGCATTTGTGTGAGACGAGTGTTAAGTGCACGATTAATAGATCTTGGTCGTTGAATGCCTTTGCGTGCACTTAACCACCAAGGTCTGTTAGTCGCGCATAAACTGATTTATGTTAATTATGAAATTTATATGGTTTTAAGTTTTTATGCTTAATCTAACGGATTTTCTTATGGTTCAGGACAAAGTTGAAGCAAACAGAAGTCGATTGCGAGTTCCTGAAGAGGTGTTGCGAGAATCTAACAGAGGAGAACCGTAGGCTACAAAAGGAGGTACAGGAGCTGAGGGCGCTGAAACTTTCCCCACAGTTCTACATGCAGATGGCCCCTCCCACCACCCTCACCATGTGCCCTTCATGTGAGCGCGTGGCCGCACCTCCATCCTCCGCCTCGGCTACCGCCTCGGCCGACCGCTCCCGGCCCCACCCGATGGTTGCGGGCCCCACTGCACACCACCGCCCTGTCCCTGTCAATCCGTGGGCAGCTCAAGCGACCGCCATATCGCTTCGCCAGCCAAGATCGTAATATTATTTTCGGTCTGAGGGTATAACCGTCCTTTAGCATTTGGGTAGTAGTGTGTATGTACGGAGGAATTGAGGAGTTTTAGTTGGAAGTGGTCTTAAGATATAATGTGATATGGTGGGTCACATGATGTTTTGTTTCTATTGACCTATCTTGTTTGGGAGACAAATTAGGTTATATTAGTGTTTGGTACTAATCTCTCTTCCTTTTTTCAAAGAAGAAACAATGGCTAAAAAGAAAAAAAGAGAAAAAGCATGGGAAGTGTTGTGTAAAGTGGTATGTCTAATCATTTTAATGAATTATTTAATGAAATTTGTTTTATGAACTTCTTATCTTGTTTGAGACTTTAACATTCTTCATTCGCTGGGAGGTTTCATTTTTTTTTATAAGATATGTACCTACAGAAAAAATAATTCATTTAACAAATATGATAATTTTGTATTAAAATATAGTAACTCTCTTCATACTATATAGTAATTAGATTAATTTTAATACTTTCAATTCAAATAAATATTATGTTCAACAAATTATAATTATTTTATAAGAATTGATGTAATATAATATATAAATTTTTTTTAAAAAAATTGAATATAATATTATTATTATAATGTAGAAAAAAAGTTAAAATATTTTGGCATAAAATTATTATATTTTTAATATTAGTTATTATTCTTATAAGTATAGATTTTGTACCAAATTGGCAACTTGGTAGTATTACTAATCCACTCTTTCTGCAAAGAAGAAACTAGTTGAGGTTATGATCATCAAAATCATGTAACAAATATTAAATCCTAAGAAATTAGAATTGATTAAATGAGTATAAAATAAGATCTCGGGTCGAATCTTCTATATGAGTTTTTTGACACCACTCTTCCTTGTCTAAAATGACTTGCTCAGCTAAAAGTGGAAGACAAAGAAGAAAAAAAAAAAGAGAAATGTTGTAAAGTGGGATGTGTAATCATTATTCATTATTGAATTATCTAATGAAACTTGTATGATGCACTTGTTTGACTGCCTACCTAGTTTAAGAGACAAAAATAGTTTATATTAGTCTTTAGTTTTAATCATTCTTTCCTCCATAGAGAAGAATCAGTGCAGGACAAGAAAAAGGGAAAAAAGTTATGGGAAATGTTTTCTGAATTGGGATGTCTAATCATTTTATTGAATTATATAATGGAATTAATTTCTTAAACTAGTTTATTTGACGGTACCTAATGTGAATGTAAATGGAATGTATCATTTTTGTATCCTTGTGCCTGTAGGGACCTTCTCCGTGTTTTGCAAATAATTGTTATCTATCCTTATTCTAACTAGGGATGTCAATGGCTCGAAGCTGGCACGGGAGTAGTCTCTATTCTTATACCGTCTTAAAAAAATTCTATTTATCCCCAGTTCACCTCCGTTAGCAGATATATTTTTCATTTCTATCTCCGTCCGCGGATAAATTTCTAATCTCCATCCCCGTCCCCGCTTTCCCCATACCCGTCCAAGCCTTAGCCCAAGCCCAAGTCAATATAATCCAAAATTCTAAATAAATTCAACATTTTAAATAATCCGGTAACATTCTAAATAATCTAACACAACATAATGGTACAACATATTCCAAAATATTGTCCAACATATTCCAACATAATGTTCAACATATTCCAACATAATATTCAACATAACACAAACATAATGATGGTAGAATCATCCCAATCAACTCAATCAGTGCTTAACACCAACTCAATTATCTCTTAATACCAACTTCACACCAACTCAATCCTCTTTTAACACCATCGGTGGTGGTATAATCTACTTTTTCAACATCATTTTCCTATATCATTAAAAGAAAAAAAAATAGATTCTTCCAAAGATAAATTTTCAACTAAAATGATAATCCTCTAATAATGTATAGCTCTTCAAACCCGCGGTTGAAGTAGATGAACCTAACAAAAAAAAAAAAATGCATTAGTCATACTTTACCCCTCCAAAAAAATTATGATGCACATACAAATAATATTTCATTACCTCGTTCTTCAGCACATAACCAACTTTGAGAGCACATTAAAGCCTCTACTGTAGTTGGAAGAAGTCTATTGCGATGTGGACTGATCACCCTCCCACTTGTGCTAAAAGCAGATTCCGAGGCAACGGTAGAAACAGGAATAGCAAAAAGATCTTTAGCAATCATTTGGAATAGGGAATATTTGGGACCACTTGTCTTCCAAAAAGACAGTATATCAAAATCTGAAGTTCTTGGCATCATACCATCTTCTAAGTAACGATCCAACTCAGACCTCCCACGTGCTTTTATTATGTCTCTTGTTTGTATAAACTTATCAAAATTAGAGAGATCATCAATTAATGGAAAGTTGGAATCAATGTCGATTGAAGCTGGAAAGGAGAAGGTTATGGTTCATAATTACTTCCTTGCCTCGCTTCATATTGGCCAACCAATTGTAAGCAAAGCTCCTTAATCCTCGTCACTTCATTTAAAACTTCCACACCTCTATATATTTTCTGATATTAATACTCCAAAATCCCTAACTTATATCGTGGATTTAAAACAGTGGCTATTCCCATAATACCACGAATCACATTCCAATATTTGTTAAACTTTTCCAACATATTCAAGGCCATCTCTTTTATCACATCTTTGGGATTTTGAAGCCACTTGGATATTTCTACTCTTATCCCACAAATAGTTGGCAAGGATACATTGGTAATAGGATACTTTCTACCTAAAAAACAATTTGGTTGTAGTATGAAATAATTCCATTTTTTTACAAATCTCTCTTGCCATCTCCCAATCATCATCAGTCGGACAAATCTTATAATGTGAATCTTTATATTTCAAACGAGAAAACACATCTCTATAAATCAAACTAGTTTGAAGCATGAGAAAAGTAGAGTTCCATCGAGTCTTAACATCAAGAGCAATCATTTATTACTTAGAATATGTATCTGATGAGCTACCTCTTCAACTTTTTGCACTCTTTTGGGAGATGTAATCAAATAAGCAACACTATTATGAATTCTTTCAATACCATCTCCAATCACATTCAAACCATCTTGAACAATTAAGTTGAGAATATGTGCACGACGCATATGGAACAACTGACCATGTAGTATTAATGAACCAAATGGAAGTTTATCCAACAAAATAGTCACAATTGCATCATTAGTGGTACAATTATCCTATCAACTTTCTATCAAGATTTCAATTGAAAAAGTAATCCATCAAGGCTAATAGAAGAAGAGATGAGTAAATAAGAGTTTTAAAGTTTAAACATTTGACTGGACGGGAAGTATTTATTCCATATGTATACATGTATATAATTATTTTTATTTTATTATTATTTTTTTAAACAGGTATAACGGGTACGGAGTGGGGTAAGGGTAAGTCCATCCCCGCCTCCATCCTTGCACGGGTTTATACGGATATTCCCGTATACGTCCACCGTCCAATACATATAATCCATCCCCGATCCAAATGGGATGAGTTTGGACGAATATCCATTTTTTTTCTGTCTAGTGTCATCCCTAACCTTAATAGCAAATAAAATCAACTTTAATTTTTAAGCAAAAAAATTGAAATACTAAAACTTATAAGCTGCACCACAGATAAACATTCACATAAAAAAAAAATCATCACTCTAGATTATAACTCAAATGAGTTCCAACAAACAATCCTCGCGCAACAAATTCCCTGCATAAAAGAAACCGATAGGCACAGGTCCAAACACAAGCCGGAAATTAGTGCCACAATAGTGTAAACACAAACCCTGGCCTTGGTCATGCGGCACCAATTTCCACCATGTTTTCTTCTTCCCCAAAATCTAGTTACTTTCCTCAAATCCTGTATCCATCCAAACACACGTTAACCTCCTTGCAAGCTAAAGAATACCAGCAGCCACTCCACGATCATTTGATGATCTGAGTTTTTGATCCCGCAATTGTACGGTATGATAGGGTCTTGCACATGCAACCTTACCCCTGTTTAGTTTCCAACTAACAAAAGAATAACATGAGATTTGATATTAAATGTAATACAATCATTAATCAACTTCCACAATGTACATGTAGTTATGTACAGCTACACCACAAGCCGATGGAATAAACTTTTGTTACCCAATGGCAAACAACAAAAAAGCAGAAGTAATGGAACAATTAAAAAGAACTTGTTTTCAACCAAAATAAACCCTTTACTTGTCCAAAACATTGCATTTCTCCATGAAACTTTCCGCTATCCGATCGATGTAGCAAAGTCTCAACCTCTCACTTTCGATGCTAAACACTTCCACCGGAAAAACTAAGCGACCCCTTAAAGCATATTTGAGTTTAAGCACAATGGTTTAGGGTACTAGCCAACAGAAGTGGCAGAGTAACCACCAAAGAGCCGCTTAGTAAAGCTTTATTCTGGTCTGGATAGGGCTTCGGCAAATCGGGCATAGATCAAGACTCGGTCCGCACTCGCAACACGTCTATACAGAAGTAAAAGAAAAGGGTAAATTAGGCTTGATTATTGCTCATGGTATTTTGTCATAGCTCCAGTATGAGATCCAGAGACACGACAAAAAAGGAGAACCAGATTTACCTGGTGCCCACAGCCAAAAGCCATGTCCTTCGGATTAATCAGACAGATGGGACAAACCTATCAAGGACGGCGAAAATATATTAGCACTACAGAGGAAGCATATAGGATACATAATGAAACATATGTTTAAATGATTATCACACAGGATGTTGCAGGGACCCGGTTTAACCAAGTTCATCCGGCCAGTATGGTCCGGTTTTATCATCTTTTACTTAAAAGGAGAATAGAGCTGTTTGCTATTTATGAGGACATCTTATTCGATTTTTCCATAAACTGGCTCATCGAGTAACTAGCACATGCTCTTTAGGCCTCTTATTTGACTTTTCCATAAACTGGTTTAAAGTTGAAAGCAACAAAGTAAAAAGCTTAAAGTTGAAAGCAACAAAGTAAAAAGCAAGCTCTTTTGGCCTCTTTCGTAGTGGGGCAAAATGAGTACACTCTGAAAGAATATGATGCCCATGATGACCCCAGTCACGCAACCTTTTTTTCCACTTTAAAACATGTTAAATAAACAAATTTCTTTGACTACCAAATATAAAATAACGGAAATGTTATCAACCATCTTATCACAAGTAGCTTTCTGTGCAGGGTATCCGGGGTTATCTTAACTTTATCCTAATCTATTTTCTGAGGCTTTTCTGAACAATATTTTTTGATAGTTGAATTAGAGGCTAGTTACCTGGTTATCAGAAGTAGAACTTGGAGCAGGCGGAGCAGTGCTAATAGGAGTGCTGTGGCTGTAATAAGGAGAGGAGCTTTGCTGAAAACTAGTTGCACGTGAAGGTTTCGAGCTGCTAAAAGAGGGCCCACCATATACAGGTGGAGGGAGAGCAACCCTCTCGTGAGCATTCCCCCTCCGGCTACTGTATTCAAATAAAAGGAGTGCGATAGCCAATAGGTAAGATCAAGGTCAAAAAATAAAAATAAAAATTTGAGGAGATGATCACATACCCCAGTATGTTTAATTCTATTGTTGCCTTGTATTGAGAGGGAATTTCCATCAAAGCTGAAAGTGCAAACTCCGTCTCTTTTCGTAATTGAGGCACGTTCTTTGACATAATCTCCGTGAAGTTTACAAACTAGGAAATAACATAATAAATAGAGCTGCACCGCCCAAAGAACATTTCCCAAAAACAGAACATATACAACGATACCGGTGAACAAAAGCTTAAATCCTAAAAAAGAAAAGCAGCTACTCACTTGGAAGTTATCAAAGGCCCTAGCGGGGATATTGTCGTCAAACTCTTTCATCATGTCCCACGGCCCATCTCCAACTCCAACTAATATAATAGAAAGAGGATACTTGCTGGTGCAAAACAAATTCTAGCTATAGTAAGACAAAAAGAACACACACTTCATAGAAATAATCACAAAACATGACAGGTAGGGATGATAATTGGTTCAACCCAAACCAAACCAATAATCAAGAACTCAATCCAAATACAAAACAAAATGCCTTTCCAAACCCAACCCAACCCAACCCAAAACATTTCCAACCCAATCCAAAACCAAAATAAACTAAACAATTATCCAAACCAACTCAACCCATTTCTCTTCGGGTAAATGACACCATGAGGTACCTAAAAATTTCACTTCCCCCCTGAGCTTTTGGAAATTACGCTTCACCACCTTGACGTTTTGGATCAACTAACACACTACCCCTGATTTGACTATAAGTTGACTCAAAGTGTGCAAGAAATTACGATAACCCAAATTGCCCCTAGTCATTAAAAATAAAAAAAGAACAAAAAGAAGGCATGAATTGTCTCTCTTCCTCCCCATATGCTCCCCCAACCAAATCCATGTCACTCTAAACAAATGAAAACCTATTATTATGGTGTAGATATGTATAGATTTTGGGGTTTTTTTTATTTGAAATCCATATCTTTCTAAACAAATGCAAACCAATTACTCGTGTGTGCATGGGAGCGTGGGTGTGCCTAGGTGCGCGTGTGGGTGCATGGGTGTGCAGGTGTGTGTTTGTGCATGTGTGTGCGCACACGGGCGTATCTATGCTGCTATAATATGTAAACCCATTTTTTCATGTAGGCTTTTGTGGTGTGCTAAAAATACCCTTTAAACCTCATAAATTTACAACTTAATAGCTTTGAGAATTGGTTTTCCATGGGGTATTTACGTAGTTTACCCAACCATCAATTGTAACTGCCCTCATTTTTCTCCCATAACTGCTACACGTTCTTTCTCTCATTCTTCAGTGGTTTCAACCACATCTAGGCTGCTATTTCCCCTGTAACCCTAGCAAACCCACTCAAGTCTCTCTACCACTTCAATCTCTCTCTCTCAGTTGAAGATCAATCCAACAGTGACGAGTCATTTACGAGTTATAAATTTGTGTTTTTTATGAGTTGCACACGCATTGCGTATGCCTGGTGACTAGTACGTATATATGTATACATATAAATATATCATGACGTTATATGATGAAGAGAGAGATGGGAAAATTGAAGAAGATGGGGGGGAAGGTTAGAGTTCCATTTGTTCCCTTTTACATAATATAATACGGATCAGATTTAGAATTGGAGCCAAATCCAAACCAAACTTTCTTTAATCCAATCATAAATATATTTGGTTTGAATTTGTTTTGGATTGAGATCACCAAACCAATCCAATTGACATCCCTACTGACGGGTCACTCACCTGGCTTCTACAATAGCATCGACAGTTTTTTGCTCCTGCGGACTTAATCGTCCACCCTCGGTATCCACACTTCTAGTAACCTGTACCAACAAGCAAATGATACGTCACATGTAGAACATGAAAAATACTTTGCTTGCATGAAAAGAAAGGCAATGCGTGAAAATGCGGAATACAAGTAACACTGGGTCTCTCTTTTACATTTGACCAAAAACCAAGTACCTGACCATCAGCAATTATCAATAGAACATGGTACTGCCCACCGCTCTCCTCAACTATTGTCATGGCCATTTCAATAACCGGGGCAAAAGATGTAGGCCCTGGATAAAATGACAATTAGCAAAAGATGTAGGTCCTGGATAAAATGACAATGAGCAAAAGATAAAAAAAAAACCACATACTTGCTTTTATCTTGATAAGCATACAAAAGCAAATATCAGCTTCATGAGCAAACCAGAAGAGAACGGTAACAGATGATTCAAACCTGCTAGACGTAAATGAGGAACAATTTCTCTGTACCGAGACAACACTTCCTCAAACCCATTACAAAATCTCTCCTCTGGGTAGAAACTAAAAACGTCTTGATCATGTGTTGATGCTGTCAAATTGCGACAAAAGAAAAACAAACAATAATAAGTACCATTATTTGGATGAGAAACCCAAAAATCCCATCAGTCTCAAAAAGTACCATCTCCAAATCCATAGCAAGGAATCAAGTTGTCCTCATCAAAAGCCGCCAAAGTTTTTCCAATAATAGATATGGCTTGCTCATACGGATTCAAACCATTGCCAATATGATGCAAGCTTCTTCTGTTAAATGACCTTGATCCTGTACACGAATGATGAAATCAAGTTGAAGCAAATTTCCATGTGAGAATAGTTTTCGTAACTCACATGAGATATAGGTTATACCCGTCCATTCATTGCTCTTGGTAAAGTCGATACCAACAATGAGATTAGAGGACTCAAGGCCAGCACGTGCTAGAGCCTCGGTCACCTGCAGAGGAAGCAATTATTTTTTACTTACAGTCTTTTCTAGAATGTAAGCGTGAATAACCATTATCATATACAAAGAACATAGTTAAAAAACAAAAGCCTCCAATAATCAAGGCAACAAAATCTCAGCGCACAACAAGAAATTACCTGTATAGACATAAATGCAAGAGAAATAAATGCTTAAAAGAACTCATAAGAGATTTGAAGAAAAATTCCAGAAAATTTTGACCTCAATTTCTTAAAGTCAGCTACTAACTCACAGATGTAGTCAAAAGCAACTGTAACACTGCTGCATTTTCCAAGTTAAATTAAAATAACAAAGTTGCTGACATAGACAATTACATGTTCACAAATGTTGTGGCTTAACAAGGCAAAGACATAACAAGAGGTTCCCTGCATACTTACGGGCATGATCTCACAAAAATAGCCTCAAAAAATTAATGTTTATAATTGTTGACACAGTCTAGAGAAATCCTAGGCTATTGTTAGAGTTGTTGAGAAATTTTAGGATCTGTTAGTTTTATTCTTTCCTGTATTATCACATGTAATCTACATTATAAATAGATTAGTTTGTATCCTAAAAAATAATGAATGAGTGATATTTTTCAGAGCAGTTTTATTATCTTCCTGTTTAGTGCTTTTATGGTATCAGAGCAATAAAGGCATTTTACGGTTGAAGTTTTTTTTTTGTTTCCATCTATGGAAAAATCAGGGACGCAAAAGGGTGACGATTTGGACTGGACACGTAAGTCTAACCAAAACTTGTTCTCACTGCATCTGATAACTCTCTTCCATTCCAAATTACCAGCTTTAAACTCAATGGCCGGAACTACTTACAGTGGTCTCGTTCCGTCCAACTTATTATCCGCGGGAAAAGAAAATTTGGATACCTTGATGGTTCCATTTCGACACAAACCCAATCTGACCCTTCTTTTAAAGCTTGGGATATCCAGAATTCCATGATCGTGGCCTGGCTCCTTCACTCTATGGACAACACCATTGCAGAGATCTACCTCCTCTACCCAACAGCAAAGGCTATTTGGGATGCCGTCGCCTTAGCCTACTCAGATCTTGAAGACGCGAACCAGATGTTCGATCTCCGGACTCGCTCCCGTAATCTGCGACAAGACGATGGTACTGTAACTCAGTACTTCGTTTCGCTAACGAAGTTGTGGCAAGAACTCGATCTTTTCACTCAACCTGCGTGGACCGATGCTGCCAACCGAGAGATTTACCACAAATTGCTCGCCAAAGAAAGAACCTATGACTTCCTCACCGGCCTACATCCATCCCTGGATGATGTTCGTGGGCGGATTCTGAGTGTCAAGCCCTTGCCGAGTCTTGATGCCATCTTCTCCGAAGTTCGTCGAGAAGAACAAAGGAAACGAATTATGCTCGGTGGCTCAACCCTACCCGTTGCCACCACTCCTGATGTCTCTGCCACGGCTGCTCGAGGATCACGCAAGCC
>MKEJ01072754.1:0-13879 GCA_001753735.1 Embelia ribes | reverse complement strand
AAATCAATAAAATCAAATCTAATAGTATTCTTAACAGTTATGAAAGTGCCAGAATCAGTGCCATTCAGCTCATTGCAACTCAATCTTAAGTATGGCATGTGGCCAAGGACATGTTATGTTTTGTCTTCGGGCAAAGAAAACATGTAAAGGACTACTTCCACATCATTTTGCCAGGGAGTTGCTTTATTTGGATTATTTCAATATGAATCGCTCTCCACCTGAATATTAAGTGTCAAATCTGAAGTAAAAAGATTGGCCGTCATCTTTGTCTGGTTTGTTGCGGTTGATTTAGCGCTTGACAAGATGCTAGAACAGTGTTTCTGTCGCTAGAAGATACAAATATATCTTGTCCTGCAACTTTAAAAGAAATTTGACAAACTTTCTCCCCTAGGCATTAAAGATAGTTACACTACTGTTAATTACTTAAACAGCTGACAACATAATTTTTCTAAAACATTTTAGGAGAGGTTTTGATTGTCGAGCTCTGTTTGTGTTTCTCCTCATAATGTAATTTATTTTATCTAGAATTTGCTTTAAATGTAATTCTGGAAAGCTTACCTTCCATGAAGTTTAATTAAGCACCAAGAGCTAAAATTTAAGGAAATGGAAGAAAAATGTTTTGCATAGCAGTTTATTGTTTGTAGCTTATGTATTGCTCATCACATTTTTAGAAAAGGCTGAGCTATTTTCTATTATTGTTATTAGTTGAATTATGTTGCTTACGTTGGGCTTCTCTCCTCACCCTAATAAGCCCTTTTAGTGGGAAGGATTGGCTTTAATATGGTATCAGAGCCAAAAAGGGTTTGTTTGCTTATTTGGAAAACTATAATCTGACTTCACCTGTTTATATGCGCATGTTGGGCCTTTGGGTCCAAATATTGTCGGCCCACAAGTGAGAAAGAGTGTTGAAGTTATATCTCACATTGAGTTTTGGGTGTTTTAATATGTTTATATTGGGCTATAAGAATTATGACTCTTGGTCTTTGTCCAATGTTGTTTCCTCTCTTTATAGGAAAAAGTATTATAAAAAAGCTAGCAAATTACTTTAGCAAGTATTCCAAGTCGTGAGTTATTTATGTCATTAAGAGACTATCTTCAGCTCTTGTTACGATGCATCACTTCACTTGAGCCATAAAAAATTCAAGGACAGAGTTATCCTCATTCCTCAGTTGTGGCGTTTGGTGATGTTTCGCTAATGCAGTCGGAGGGGAATGATGAATTTACCTGTGACTTTCCTGCAGGTTCTGAAGTTGTTGCCTTAGCATTGCTGCCTCCCTTTGCCAGAACTATACAGTAAAAGTAGATATTGATCAGCATGACTAGATTGGAGATAAAGGTACAAGTTCGATATACAAATAACAGAGCACAATTGTCTTTTTTTCTTTCGTTCTGACAAATAGCAAGTAGTGCACTGGGCCTGTTAAGGTAATTCTAGCTTTCATAAGAATAGATAACAGTATAACACGTAAGCAGTGAATTGATTCAGTTGTCATGTGAAGATTTGTCTCACAAAATTCATGCAATGACATAATTTGATGAAAGCATGGAGACTAATTTGGCACACGTCTTGTATAAGAATGTTCGAATCATAGGAATGTGATCTTGTCTTAATTTTTCCGTAAGATGATTTGGAAAAAAATGACTAATACTTGATAATTTTTGTTCAATATTGCATATTTTTCGGAACATTCGGAAATGCATTATGCTTTATGTTTAGAGATTTCCATTTCCAGGTGCAACATAGTAATACTAGATGATTGGGTTGATATTGAGCCTTAGATAAGATCTCTATAGTATGACAAGAAAGTTGTTTATCTCATTATTATTATTATTATTTATATGTTAAATATGAACTACAGCCGTTTGTTAAAACTCATATTACAATATGACATCTACCGATATTTCTCATGTCACATTTCAGTATCATTTTAATGTGAATTTTCCTATGCAACTGTTCTTGTCTAAGGGAACTTGCGCCTCTATTTTTCTAACACAAATGTCTTTTTGTATTAGAAGTCTTCCTCTACCTTTTATTTTCTTTCCCACATTAATATTTCTACTCCTTCAAACTGGTGTATTCATCGGTCTTCTTATTACATGTCCAGACCACCTTAGACGACTCCTTTTCCTCCTATCCTCAATACATCTCCTTATTACATGCATCTCACCATTTTTTTATTTTATGATTTCGCAGTCTTCCCTACATCTGGGCATACGCATCTGAACAAAATTTTGAGCATGCGCCTACGAGTATTGGATTCTATTTCCACTCTTTATTTAATAGCTAATTTGCTAAGTTTCCTACCAATTACTAGTTGATGATTTGGTTAACTATTTCTGTTCTAAATTTTTCTCTGTTTGAAGTTAAGTGCGACCTTGTACTTTCCTTATATTTTGGGATATGTTTTCCCTCATAAATGAAAATAAACTTTTAAGGAAATTTTCATATTTGAACATCTCAAGAAAATTCAATATGTTTTATGGAAAATTATTGTTTATTATTAAATCTGATGTTATTCTCTTCCAATGCGGGAGCTTTATATACTGGGTTGTCCATATATATTTCAATTGTATTTTATGACATGTACTTGATCTTCAAATAAGAGCAGTGTGGGCACGGAGTTTTTCCATTTATCAACGTATTGAGCATTTTCTTTTGGTTTTTACCGCAAAAAATAATAAATAAGAATCTCAAAGGAGAGCCTTAAAGAATTGAGTTTTTATATATTTTAGTTGTTTTTGGAATTCTAAATTTAGAACTGTTCAATCTTGCTATGGATGTCATACATCTGTAAGTAAGTAACCAGATGGACATATTTAAGAGTGTCGTTTCAATCTTCAGACAATGTAGAGATGTTGTCTCAGAAGTCACATCCTCATGTTAGGTGTAGAAGCAAAAAATTGACTAGCGCATTGTATGGACAGGATTTGATAGAATGAGAGAATGTTTATCTGATTGTTTTCTTGCACTTAGGATGGGGTAGTGTTGGAGAACTTCCATCAGATAATTATTTTTCTGCAGAGAGAATTATATGATATCATGTTTATATTACTATATTACGTATATAAGAAATGAGGACTTCTGTTTACCAAGACACTTGTGCGAGGAATAAGAGTTAATGGATGAGAAAGCATTGTACTGGACGGTAAAGCAAGAGTCTTGTCCATAGTTTGAGTGGTCATATCACTTTGGAGTTAAAGTTCTTTGGTTGGATATGGCTTTTGATTGTCGTAAGCTTAGTTACAAATTTATATTCTTGTTAATGATGTTACTTCATTGGGATTCTGAACCAAATAATTAAAGAGAACAAAGGTCTTTAATCTCTCTTTGTCATGGTGTTACCCATTGTGGGCTTAGGATATATATAATTTAATCTAAGGGAAAGTATCGATACCAGCATATTCTTTGAAATAAGACTTAAGTTTAGCTATGTTTCTCGTGTTAGGGGAATACTGGATAAAGAAATTGACTTGTGTGTTTAGAAATGCTCAAATCCATCATCAAGATAACATGGAAGAGGAAGATTCATATTGTTTCATTTGAATATGGGATTCTAATATATTGATCTCCCAAGTGAGACCATAGAATTTATTTCATGTGGGCACAAACTATGTGATGTGTACCTTCCGACGGCACAAACATTGGAAAGCATTGGGACATGTATTAGGGGAGTAGATCAAGGTCGACATCAAAACACACGACTTCAAGAGGAACTGTTGAGTTTAGACCTATAGATTGAACCAATGTGCTCTTAATAAGAGTGAATGGTGTGTGGATAGTTATTCCATTTTCTACTGTAGCAATTTGAAGTGGTCTTTGTCTCTCCTATTTCCTCTCCCCTCAAATAATCGACCTTATGCATCATGGAAAATATTCTCCTCTTCCTTGACTTTAATTGCTTCAGGTTGAAATGCATGACCATTAGTTAGATTTGCCAAGAGAATCAAGCATTGATGATTCTGGGCCTTCTTAGTCAACTATCACAATTTAGCAGGTGATATTTTATCTTTGCACTTTCTTGTGATTATAATCTAGCTTGAGCTTGTGTGTCATGTTAAATCAAGTTGATAGCATAAGAGCCTTCCCATTTGGTTATGAATACCCTTTTAAGTTTTCTATCCTTGTAGTTTGTCCGATTGTAATCTAGCTTGAACTGGTGTGCCCATGTTGATCAAGTTTACAGATAAGAACCTTCCCATTAGGTTATGGATGCTCTATAAGTTTGCCATCCTTTGTATTTTGTCCAAAGCTCCAACATTGGACCTTATTCTTCCCATTCAACACAAACCACAAGTACGCTGAAAATGTATTGCCAGTTTCTGTTTCTTAAAAGGTGCCCCTGATGATTGTCAACTATAATTGTCGGCCATAGTGCTGGGTTTCAATTAGTTGAATAGTTTTAGAGGAACACTAAGTATTTGACCTCTGTAGTTTTCCCTTTGTGCGTGCTTTTTTAATTTTAACCCCTTTTTGGTTGTTTTAATAGAGAACTTGAGCAATGATACCCTCTTTTGCGACGTTTTCCTGGCTTCCAAAATGATTAGCTGACTTGGTATTTTTACCAATATTTGCCAGTGAAACTTGAGGCAGGATGAGATGTCCACAATAGCCATCAGCTCTAGCTTCGTACTCATTCTCACTTAGTAATTTTTGGGTGTCCTTGTTTATTCTTAATTAAATTATATCCGCATGATGATTATGTTTCTTTCAAAAAGGGTAGGATAGAAGTAGTAGAGAACTGCTTGAAGAGCATCATTGACTAAATTCTTTATAAGTAGGAGAAGAAAGTGCTGCATACCTATTGATCTGTAGTCGTGCGTTCATGAAAATGGTAGTAACTGTAGTTCGGCCACTGTATATCCATTTTCTGATGTTCCTTGCTCTTGTTAGCTGTTTAATTTCTTAGCTTAGTAATCTGCTTAAAAAGAAATTCCAGGCACTGTGGTAGCAGCTCTTCATGTGTTGAATAACTTTCCAACTACTATCTGGCTTTTCTTTCATGTTCTTTTAGTGATCTGTCAAAAATATAAACGAACTTTCTTTTAATGGATTTATTTCTGCTTCAGCTTTCAGACGCCTCTCTCTATCTTTTACGCACAGTTTGACTTTCTGTACTTGATTGCTCTATTTTCCATTTTCTCAGCTGTTCCATTTTGTTAGGAAGCTTCAGGCATGGTCACAAGAAACAATCTTCCTTTTCGAATCTAAACTTCTTCTTCCTGAAAGACTCTTGCACAATCAGTGAGATGAAATATGAAAAGAATATAGAGAAGGAGCAAATTTGGGTTGCTCATATGTTACTTTATGCATCACAGAGCAAAGATGCGAATTGCCTTTGGAATCAGAGTTCGATCTTTCATGACTGAAATTTGGCTTTGACCTAAGAGAATTACATTGAGCAAAGAAGTTTATCAAAGTCGAATGATCGAGGAGTCGAATTATGATGAGCACATTGGATGGGTGATCAATCTTAGGACCAATCTGAGAATACATGGAGCAACGAGGTTCATCGAATGAATATGTTAATGAACTGAAGTTTGATTTTGACAGGATGATAAGAGGAGAAGAATGTGTTGGTGATGAGTGGAAAAAGTTTGTGGAGCTCTGTAGAATTGGTCAAGGTTTCCATATTCATCCATGATCTATCATCACCATGCAGGATCCACATGTGTATGAATATTCATAATTCATGAGCATAGAGATCTACAGTCCCTGTAAATTCATTCGGCTTGGTGAAAGGTAAGACATGTCTGTTTTTAAACTTGCATGTCTTGATCTAAATAACTAGATTTGGAGGACATCGACATGAATCATCAAAGTTAGCATGATTTCTTTGCTTGTCTCAATCTTACTTTGAGAATTCAAGACTTCAGGTGTTAGTTTATCAATTTAAAGGTCTTATAGAAAGTTATTTTCCTGTAGGTATTGCATGTGTAGTTTTCATTTCCTGTCACGCAACATTTCTGGCTTTCTTCTTTCACTACCAGTTCTGCTTCTTTTTTTTTAACTTTTCTTGATAAGGAGAGTCGAAGGGAAAAAGGAGAAAAGAGAGAGATGGGGTGTGACCGTGGTGGTTGCTAGCACCACAATCTTATGTTATTCCTTTTCCATGTTTTCAAAATCTTAAATTTTTGGTATTGGAAGCTGTAGAAAGATAAGAAAATCTTACTGAACCTTATATTTTAATCTTAAAATTGGTAAAATCTCGCGTTTGCCCTGGGTTCTACGATATTGAGATTGCTTTAGTTGGCTTAGCCCTTTAGTTTCCGGAAGGGGTCCATGAACCCCATCAAATATGAAGAAAAGGGTCCAAGAAGCCTGTTTTTAGAGGTTGGATTTGATTATTAATGTATTTGTTGGAGGGAGGAGATAAAGAGAGACTTTTCATTTGGATGGATTGGTATTTTTCCCCAAAATTAAGTAGATGACCTTGGGTCAAAGACATTGTCATTGTAAATCATTAATCTATCCCAGTAGTTGGTAACCATTCTAGTTAAAGTCTGACATCAAATTCCATCCAGTTGAAGTTGGGAACCAAGAAGTAGGCAACCAGTATTCAATTTTAGCTTTTGCGGTGGTAAATTGTTGGTTTTGATTTGTTTCTCTTAGACATAAGTAACATTTGGTGTTGTTGCCACAATTAATATTGAAGGAAGAAGCAATTGAATTAGGATGTAGCAAATTACTCTATTTACAAGTATTTCGAGCACATATATCCTACAAGATCTTTTGATTCTCTACGTGATTCACGGTTCGACTTTATGCATCATTTGCTGATTTAAAGCAAAATCTCATTTTCACAAACCTTGCATAGAGGTGACATTACCTAAAGTAAAGATGGTGGATGCGACCTCACATATTTGTGGTAAACAAGGGCAACATGGATTTGGTGTGTTCTTTTCTATTTCCGCTTGAGAGTATCTGCCATAGCACTAATTTTGGTTTTAGTCCATGTCTGTTACTATTTATTGGTATCAAGTCAGCTTGATTGGGTAGTCATTCTGGAAGTGGGTTTCTCGATGTAATGTTATTCACAATGAACCTTAGGCCAAAGGATCTTGTTTAAGAGTTGTCCTCTGTGTAATCCAGATAACTTTGCCACTTTCAGAAGGCATCTCTCTCCAGTTCATATTAGTAACTTTCAGAAGGCATCTCTCTGCATTGTGATCTCATTCCTGCCTCGACTTGGGCTTCACAATGAACTGAGTTACTCTAGTATCGCTTCATAGTGGCTTGAACCCATTTACAAGAGGATTTGAACACATTTCACATTTAATTGGTATATATATATATTGAAACTTTGCTAGAACATATTGCTGCCTAGTTCAATAGGAATTTTGACTTCTGGGACCATATAAATGATGGAACCACTCAAGCTAGGGTGGTGATCCATTCTATAAAGTTTAATTTTTAGCTTAGCTATGTGTCAGGGAAAACCAGGCTTAAAGATTGCCTATCTGGATTTGTTTTTGAACCTACCTTCAACAGGCTATGATGGAGCCTTACTTGGCTTCCACCAGCAATGGCACAAGCCTCATGCTTGAATCAAGTTACAAACTTTACTTGTACAGGGTTATTGTTACCATGTTCGGAGGTTGTAGAGATTATTACGCAAGCATATAGCCATATAATTCCTGCTAGATGGGTTTATTAATGACGTGCGAGTTTCTTAATAACATTTGCTTTCAGTTGTTAAGTGTTTTTATTAGTCCAGTTTAGCTTTATGGTACAAGATGTATGGTGTGTAGTTCATGGAATCATATAGAAGTAATTTAAAGGTTATTGGATGTCTGGAACTTAGTGGAACGCTGTCTTATCTTTTGTTGCCTTCGGGCACTGGGAAATAGGTTTAAAAAAAAAAAAGGAACAAATTTATGTCCCTCAAGTTATATAACTTTGGTATAATGGTTGTATGAACATTTTAGGCTGATGATAGTCTGCTAAGCGAACCTACTGGATTCCAAAGGCTACATGTAAACACATTGCTGACAGGAACTGTATAAAACTAAAAACTGCAGCCGAGATGTGAGCAATTCAGTCACTTTTCTCAGCATTTGTATGTATTGGGGTTCATTAGTTTTGGATTTGCTCGGAAGTATGCATTAATGGACTTGATGGTAAATAATGCAAAACAAATGGTGGTTTTATAGATGTTACCCTGACCTTTGAAGTTGGGCTAGCCAGCTGCTGGTGTTCTTCTTTTGTTTTGTTGTATCTCTCGAATACTGAGTTCATGCTGCTACAAAGTTGCAAAAAAATGTGTCAGATTTTTTCTTGCAAGAAAAAGGTTATCCTGTATTATTTTTTGCAGCAATAGCAAATATTAGAAGTAAAGGTCTTTGCATAGCTAAATATATACAAAGAAAACAAGAAAGCATAATTATGTCCCATAAAATTGTAGGTTTACATTAAGCTGCAGTTTCTTTATGGTGTCATGTTCCTTTTTCCCCTGCTTGATAATTTTCTCCTTGAAACCTCAAAAATGTGAAAAGTCAGAAATGGAATGTGATAATGTAAAGGGAACTGAGATTTGACGTATTTGTCTACAGGTGCTTGGCATGGAGATAGACGCTCGAATTGTTGATATAGGAAGCAAGTAATGCCTGGAAGCAACGTCATGTTCTGAAGGTATTGGGATTTAATTTGCTATTTTCTGAAATACTGTATGCCTGGTCTCATTTTAGTTGAAGTGAAGGGTAAGTACCTGTCGGCAGCCATTATTGGACATGATATTACAGTATACTTAAATACCTATTCTGTATGATTTTACAAAATTTAAATTAAGATCCATGCTTATCCTTTATTAGAAAGAAATAAAATTCAATGGACCTAGCTACTCTTTTCAATGTGTATTGCAGAAATCAGATTATCTTTTCACCTGATGAGACGTCTAAGGGAAGTTATAAAGGCTTACTACACATACAACTATACAAGGGCTTTTGGCGACTATAAAGTAATGCATAATATGAAAGGTACTATTACAAGCTCAATCTTAATTATGTCCTTATTTTCCTATATTTCTCCTTGCGCTTGAGACCTTTTTCGCATACTGCAGATTGAGATTACCATACAATTAAATCATTTTACAACTGTTGGAAACCATAAAAGTAGAAAAAAAACATATCCGAATAAGCTTGCTGGTAACAGTCTGTTAAGGTTAATTGTGTGACGTCCTATATTAATTGATCTTTCACTAGTTAGTCTGCTGTATGTTCATAATAGATCTTAAACTAGTTGCAAACTTTTATCCTTGTAATAGGCAAATGTAAATAGTGCACCAGACTACACTTTCCCATATTTTTCTCTCTCTGTTAATAGGTCTTTGAACTAATCCAGATTTGAAAAATGAATTATTCAAAACAAATTCAGCTTTGCATCACAATATGGCGGTATACTGTCATAACGTGCATGAGCACATCCATACTAAGGGACATCGGGCTTGTTTGGTAAAAGGGGCAAAATTATACTTTTGGTGCTTTTTGCTTGAAAGTAAAAATTGGTGTTTGTTTGCACCATCAAAAATATACTTTTGTGTACTTAAAAAGTACCAAAAGGGTGTTTTTTAAAAGTATGACTTTTGTTGTTTTTTAATGGAAGTAAACTTTTTCACAAATTTTACACAATTATCATTTAAATTTTATTACTTATAATACAAAAAATATATTTTTTTTCTACTTTATATCAAACACACTCACGATACTTATAATTATTAGTTAAAATTATACTTCTTCAGCTCTACTCTAAAAGTTTACTTATGTATTTATAAGAGCATTTGCATCAGAGTCTGTAAAAGGGGATCTTTTTCTATTTTAGGTAATCAGCCGTCAGATAATTAGAATTTTGGTGTATGCATCAGATTACCTAACGGTTATTTAAAATAAGGAATTCGTAAAGTGGTTATCCAAATATAGAGAACCAAACCCATTATCTAAAAATAACTTTCCATTTTCTCTTTCCTCAGCATATTTTTTTCCTCATATGTTTACACTTTTCTTCATATTTTATATATTTGTACTTGTGAAAAGTACTAAATTTGCCTTTAAATAAATAATTGTACTAGTGCATATACTCATTTGGCTATGTACATATTTACAAGTGTAAAAAAATATAAAGATTAATTATGACATTACATAAATGATATATATATATATATATACACATAGTTGCATATTATATGGTGTAGAAACACAATTGATTTTTTTATTTATATTATGAATATAAAATTAAGTTTATTTACGTAAATTTTGTATTAATATGACTAAGATAAATATTATTGGCGCAATTATATGTAATATATATATAAAATTTGAAGTAAAGTAAAAGATAAAAAAATATTATTTTAATATTATAAAGGACATGACATATAATCTAATGTGGAATGTAATAAATAAAGATTCTGTAAAATAGAGATATAACTAACTTTTTCTATATTTTAGAGATTCTGTTAAGAGAAACTGATGTGAATGGCCTAAAAATCAGCCAAATGACCCCATTCTCATACCTACAGACTACACTATGCCATCGATCTCAACTTGCTAATAGGCGACCCTCGTTCGGGTTTTACATTTCCCCATTCTCCCAGTACCATGTCTATGTTTGATGGGAAAAATTGATGATCACACCAACATTAGAAAAATTAAAATTCGATTGCTGAATTTTTAAGACATGGACTACCTTTATGCCCTTTTAAGTTAAAATTCTAGCACAATAAGATAAAATGGCAAAGTGTGTCTAATTAAATGTGTTTGTGATAAAATAATCCCTTTTTTTGGTGGTTTTTATTAATCACACAGGTAGCATCCCCGGGAAAGAAATATGGAGACCTTGTTCCCAAAAAGAAGCCTTTGATAGCCAAGGCAAGTCAAATTTTATAACTTTTAACTTACTTAATAGACATTTTTTATATATGCTTGAAATTTATTTAATTTGTTGGCACATCAAGATCTTCGTCCCTTTTCTTTTCTTTTTTTTTTTTTTTGGGTCAATATAAGTATATATTTTGTCTTTTCGATGTCTATATAAAATGTATCTATTATATTCACGACTTTACAATTTATTGTTTCAGGATCATGCACGCGCCTTCTTTGATTCAGCCGATTGGGCCTTATGCAAGGTAAGGAAGCATATTTTAGTTTTATTTCTTAATTTTTTAGTCGTGTAAATCTAATTGTCAAGATTATTTATTTATTTATTTATTTATTTTTGGAAATTAATTGTCAAGATTTTGAAGTGTAACAAACCTCCAAATTGATTTAAATTATTTGATTAGCACTTCTTAAAATAAGTTTCTTATAGATTTAATTTTTTGTTATGTAACAGCAAGGTGCGGGAGTGTGCCAAAAATCAACAACTGCTATTGAGAATTTACAGCCGAAACTACAGGTAATGTATAAAATAAAAATAAAATTAAAAACAAAATTTATATGTATATTGCAGATCTAGCATATTCTATCCACAATTAATAGACTGACAATAAACATCATATATTTTTTTTTTGTTGTTATTTAATACAATAAATTAGTAGCTATTATCATATTCTTGTAAATTTCTATTTACAGAGAACCCCTCATCAACAGCTCCCCCCTAGAAGACCTGCCTGTACATCTGGAAGAGAGAGCCATGTAACTCATTGACACATAATTTCTTCCTTTTTTATTTGTAATATAGTTATTTTTTGCCTAATTTTTCTTTTTACAGTAATGGGTTAGTTTTTCAAATAAACATTTTAAAAACTGTAGCGAACACACACACACACACACACAAAAATAATAATAATAATAATAAATAAATAAAATTATAATCCAAAAATATTACCCGTATGGAAATCAATTACAATATATGAAAAAGGATCCACCTCACTAAATAAAATTAATCACTGACACATAGGCAAAATTTATTGATGAAATTTTGTGAGTAGATTACCATTTTCCTTTTCTTTCTCGATGATTGCAACTATTTTGCTCATGTCTTTACCATTTTTTAAACTACAAAGTTGAAGCTGTAATGCTTTTGCTACTGTTCTACGAATCGGTGACTTAGTCCTATGGCTAATAATTGGGACAATTATTTATTTATTTTTGCATCCTCAAAATATTGCATACAATTTAGGATATGTTTAATCACTAAAGAATTAATTTTCAAGTATTATTCCTCTTATAATTATTATTAGGAATAAAAAAACATCAAAAATTTTTATGGATAGATTTGATATTTTGTAACACAAAATTTAAAATCTATTTTTTTTTTTTTACTTTTTTTCTAAAAGTACCGTCAGAACCACTATTTCTGGTAAGATGTAATTTTTAGCAATAATTACAGAAATTGTACCTATAGTTTCAATCAACTCCTAATTGGTTCATGTAGTTCAAATATCAACAATAATAGTGCCTAATGGTTGGAACATAATACATAAATTGCTATATATGGATAAAAAATAATTATTATAATTCTAAATAGCTGAAATAATAGTCACCGATTAATGGTTTATCTAGAGGCATAATATAGCCTTTTAGGAAATGTTCTTCTTGTACCCTCAAATGAGCATGTTATGATTTATAATATTAAGAAAACTATAATAGGAACCAAATCTATCACTTTTCTCAAAATATGACAACCAAATCTTTCATCATTTTAAACTTATTGGGACTAATAGTAATTGAGCAATTCAAAAATCCTAACCATTTCCCTTGCCTGCTGACATAGCAAGAAAAATATTAATTCTAATCATAAATGCAATACACCTAGAAATCAATCATATACAAATATATTATTTACCACGTGAACAGGTAAGATAATTGGATAGATTTTACGAGTAAAACTATAATTTCTCATAATAGTTCAGTTGATATCATGAAGAGCAAATAATTTTATCAAAGTTATGGGAACCGTTACCCTAATTCATTTTTTATTTTTTTTTATGAAAATTAGTTTAATTCAGAAGTGTTTATTTGTCCATTTAACTATTAAATTTTTTTTTATTTTTTATGTAATTTTAGTCCTCCTTTGCTTTTTAATGAAAAGTAATTTAATTAAGAAGTAATTTCATACTTACTTGACGTTAATAAAAGCTTATAAGTTTTTTTTTAAAAAAATTGGATAACGTTTGGCTATTTAACTTTTAAACTAAGCTTATTTACTATTTTGACCTAAATAATCACGCTGCATACATTTTTTTTTAATGTATAAATAAATTAATTTTTTTGCTTAAAAAATACAACTAAACAAACCGAAAATCCCTATTTTCTGATAAGTGATTCAAAAATGGTAATCAAATATGAACAAATATGTATAACCATTATGAAACTTTTTGAATGAGAAGGTTCCATTATCTATATAATTCAATAAAATTGAATTATACATACATATATATATATATATATATGTATATATGTGTGTGTATATAAATTGAATTAAAGCTGAAGACTACCAGATGAGAAGCAATCAGAAGATGGTGGTGGAGATCTGAGAAGAAACAGAGCACACTTTTATTCTTGCTCTATGAAGAACCTTGCACCTTCAATCTCTCTCTCTCTCTCTCTCTCTCTCCCTCCCTCTCTGTCCGGAGAATGGAGGGACTTATGAAAATGGCAATATCAAAGAGGAGAGCAATAAAGAAGAGAGCTTATTTTCTGTTATTTAGTTATTTTGGCGTTTGTTTTTCTTCTCTGTTATGATGAGCTATATGTATACGCATTATGTATGTATCTCTCTCTTCTCTTCTCTTTTTGTATTTGGTGGAGAGAGAGAGAGTGCTGTTTGGGGGGCATTTTACCTTTAGTTGAAGAGTTGTTGCTTGCCTTGTTCTCTTCTCCTTCTCAGGCTTTTGGTTTCCGCTTCACCTTCCTCCTCCCTTACTGGCTTTATATATATATATATATA
>MKEJ01072751.1:0-10933 GCA_001753735.1 Embelia ribes | reverse complement strand
ATTTATGATGACCCGCATTCATGTGTTTATGTCTGGATGACTGAAAATTACCCCGTAGATAGATTGTAATATTGTTGCTTAGATTATTTGTCCCCCCAAAGCCAATGATCCCGCAACGAAGATAAAATCAATCATGAATACCATCTTCGTTTGCTTTGAAAAAATAATTTCTTATAGGAAAGCATGGCTGGGAAAACAAAAGGCCATTATGTTCATATTTGGTGATTGGAAAAAATATTATCGGATTTTACCTAAATTGATGCAAGTTTTGCAGAAATATAATCCAAGAACTGTTATAGAATTGCATTAGAACCCCTATCATGATATAGCGGGGAACTACGTTGGCCAAACATTTGATAAATTGTTTCTTATAATTTTTCCCATTATCAAAGCTTTTGTTCATTGTAGGTTTGTTATCGTAATTGATGCAACTCACCTGTATGGGAAATATAAGGGGAAAATTCTTTTGGCTATGGCAGTTGAAGCAAATGATTCTACTTTTTCCATTGCATGTGCATTTGTCGATGAAGAAAGATAGTAGGCATGACTTTTTTTTTTTTATCATTCGCTTGATTCATCGTGTCATTAGCAACCAACCAAATATATGTTTGATATTCGATCGGCACCCTGAAAGGCGGTTTAATCTGAATGCGGTTTGTTATAGCCTAAAATATTATCTAGATCAGTTTGATTTGATGCAAAAAAAAGAAATGGTTCGGCAGTCATATGGAGATGTGCTGGTAGGGATGCTTTGTCATAATGTTGAAGAGTGTTCGATATGGAAAGCTCGAGTATCACTGGTATATTTATGCCATCGTCGAGCATCGTTATCATGACCGAGTTCTATGTCAGTTTGGCATGACACCAGGATTGCTACGAGGAATCATATGTACTCGAGAGGAGCTGATAATAATGCATAACATGGATCAACGTTCAACTAATTAGGTACAAACACTTGTAAAATACATTGCAGAGTGGAGTGATACATAATTTGCTGTGGAAGAAGTAGAGTTATTTGTTGATCGCATGTCATATGGTGATCCATTCATGATATGGTACTGACGCATTACTAGGCTGAATATACGTTCTCCCATTCATATTTCAAGCAATGGCTTACGACCATCGGTGCCCGTTCTGAGAGTAATTGTAAGTGATTTTATTTTTTGGACTTTGTTTTTTGTATGGAATAAACTTTTCAAATTTATTCGCCCATATTATATTTTTTGTAGCTAGAGGCAATTACTGGATGTTATGTTGAGGCCTTCCTACGTGCGAATCCGGAGGAGATAGTAAGGATATGCCCAAGGGCAATCAAGGAGATCGATTTAGAGCAATGAGTTTTAAATAACCCACCTCCCATCCATGATCCAGTACATGCTCAACAACATTAAGTTGATGGTCAACAAAAGGGTGAATATGGTAGATGAGGCCGATGAGGATGGGGATGATAATGGGAATAGGGACGAGGGTGTAGAGGGGATATACATCTTGATCTAGTTGAGATTGTTCTTACGTATGTGCCTGAGGTGAATGGTTGAGGTTGATCCAGACGAGGTATAGTGGTACCTATTTCTCCACCTACAGCTTTAGAGGTACCAATTACCATAAGGCATTCTAGTTTGGATTTATATTATTATATTATTTTATTGTCATGTTTTTATTTTTTTTGTACAATTTCTATTTAGGTACTACTAGATAATCATTAATTCGATGAGATGCTACCGACTACCGACTCCAGCTTCACTCTGCCATATGACAGGGATTATCAGCGGCGACATAAAAGGATTAGTACTTCTCTGGGTAACTTAGCAGAGGTGACAAACCATTCTTCTTTTGATGCACCTTATCCTAATTTACATGTGAATGTTTATCTTACCCTTTTTACTTCTGATGTGCCCGATCCTACTTTCAATTTGCCCAATCATACTTTTGATATACCCGATCCTATTTTCTATGTGCCCCATCCTACTTCAAATATGGACATTCCTCTTCCGCATCCAGTGAGATAATCACAAGATATTGATGCGTGACCACAAGATATTGATGCATGACCACATAGGCCACTCATGAATCCGAAGCCAATTGTTTATTTGACTGAAAGGTTAAGGAGACAACATTGATTGTTAGATTTCGATGAATTTTGGAATACTATTTAGGCTTTGACGGTGTATATATTATAGCTATGTATTGTACTTTGTTTACATTATGTTTGATATTATAGCGTATGTATATGCACCTATATGATTTTGGATGGGATTATTTTGCATGACATTGTTGCTTATTTGGGTTGTATTAAGTAGATTTTTAGTTGCTAATTTGGGATGAGATTATATATATATTTATTTAGTTGCTGATTTTGACTGTCATTATTGGTTGTTTAGTGTTTAGAAAGCAGATTTGGTATATGTGGGTACACAGGTTAGTTTGGTGCATAATTTATAATTTTTTTAACATATATCTAATTCGTCTTCTAGGTTGGCGAATTATATGTTTTAAAAAATTTCATAATTCATCAATGTATATGGCGAATTGTGAATAAATAAATTTCAATTTTTACATATACTAAATTCGCCTTATACCACGACAAATTGTAGGGATTTATAATGTAATTAGTTTGCCAATACATATGGCGAATTGTCATAAAATGTTTACATAATTTGCCATTAATATTGGTGAATTGTTTCATTTTAAAAATTAAACAATTCGTCATTAATTGTGGTAAATTATATAAAATGCTTAAAATAATTCGCCATATGGTGAATTATACTAATTTTGAGAACAAGTGGACCAATTGCGTGATTTGGGACCCAATGTACCATTGACCAAAAAACCCCGGTTTATACAGTATGTTTTCTTCTCCACTTCTTTTTATGTATCCTTCTTCTAGGACACATATCAGTCAAATGCAATTGCTTCTTAGAAAGGGCGAATAAAATGCTTTTGAAGAGTAAATATAGATGCTGAGTTGAATATAATGATATGAGAGAAGAAGTAGAGTTACAAAAATTGGGGGGAAGGGAAATGGCTCTTTTATATGCTTTTGTTTAACCATTACTTAGTTATATGATAAATGCATTTTTTATTCAAAAATTATAACTCCTGTTCCCTTTTTTTTATAGCACCATTTCCTTGCAAAAGTTTCATAAAAATTATTTTCCTTATTCTTTTTATTTGAGTTGGGCATGTGGTAATAACACTTTTTTTTTTTTACATATCTAATCATTTCGTTGTTTAGATTTCTTTGTGAACTATGATACTTTTTATATTTAAATTGTGTATTTTGTTGTCGGTGTTAGTACATTTGTATTGTTCATATATATATATATATATATTAGCTTGCAACTTATCTTGGTGGAGTTTTGACATTAGAGTATCATTTAAGTCAGACTAAAAAAATTATTTGATCAAAAAATTATGATCTAATGAGCAAACCTCTTAGCATTGATACTCTGTTAAATTCTGAAAGGATAAAATGTAAATATTAAAATTTGTCGTACTAATTTTAGTCTCTAACGTATTATTAAAGACTAAATACACGTAGCTTTCGGCCTTATTCCATCATAATTTTTACTAATCCTAATTCAATACGAACGAGAGAGAGTTTGAAGAAGAAGTGAGGATCCAAGGCTTAACGCAATAGCGATTTTCGTACGAGGAAGACTTTTTATCCAAGCTATATTCGTAAATGTATTTAACCTCATCAATTAATAGACGTATCCTCAAATTTTTAAAAAGAATAAAATAAGAAACATGGAGCAAAATATCGCTGATATTACTTTGCATTGATACATAAAGGGGAAGTCAAGCGTCGACCATCGATTGGCAAGCATATGATGGTTGCCTTTATTGGTTTTATACCATGATTTCTATGATTACGTTATTTTTTTCACAAATTTTTCACGTTCTTTAAAAATATAAAGGTTTATATTAAAATTGTTCATCTAATTTCCGATTTAAAAGCTAATGCAAACGCTTTCACTACTTTTTTACTATGTCTAATCACCTCTCACACCACATTGGCATCCACTCGTACTATTATTTTAAGTAAATATTCAATGATTGAAGCCTAATTATTGAATTACCAAAGGGTCCAAATGACAAGTAATCGAGACGGCATGATTGATTTAGGCAAAAAAAAAATTCCCTTGTTTGCATCATGATCATGAAAGCCTTACCAATTTGTAAATAATGTTGTAGTGCGAACTCATTGGAAAGGTCAATCGATTGACCAACAGTTAAACAAAAACTTTTATTTTATTAAAAAAAATTAACGTCGCGAGAAGGTTTTATGCTATGGTGCCGCAATTATTTCCCTACTTATATATATATACTTCCAAGCACTCCGAAATAGTATAATTCCATCCACTATATCTACATAGAGAGAGATGGATAAGGAAATATGGAGAATTCATGGCAAAAATTAGACGGCTTCACTAAAATACAAAAATAACGTTTACATATACAATATAGTATAGTATGGGATTTCCAAGCTATTAATTTATTTATACCAAAATAGCCATTTACTTTTCGCTGAATTACATGATCAATATGGTTTATTATTGGTAATAAAATCTAATTTAAGTTGGTGAAATAACACATTTCCTCTTTGTTTTGTTTTGTTTTTTTTTGTTTTTTTTTCTTTTTCTTTTTGCCTATTTCCTTTGTTCGTTGGCAATCAAATGGGCTAGCAAAGAAATGTGTGAAAGCGGTGGATACCAGATTTTATGTTAAAAGGGCAAGTTCATATATTTTATATAAAAAATTTATTTTTTTTCGTTAAGGGTCATATTATGGAGCAATATTCAAAATTTCAAATTTTATATATAAATTTTACATAAATTTCAGATATTGATAAACCATGGTCATTTCTCTCTCCCCCCCCTTCTATTCTGCTAATGTGAATAGTTTGACAACATCAGTTTTAGTAAGTCAATTTGTTTCAATCTTAATACGTATTATATTCAAGATGAAGAAAAAATAAAGGTTGCACTAATAAAATTGTGCCCTTTGTCAACCAATCATCACGAATATACAATAACCAAGTGGATAAAGTGAGATGGAATATCATATAGCATGATTTGTTTTTATTATACATATAATAATAATAACAAGGAACCCTTGGTTTATATTAATTAATATTCATTCATCAAGACTTTTAACGTTCAAAATTACCAATAACACCTGTTCTTTTATTATTATTAATACAAAAAGGTACGTTCACATAATTATGACGATTTTTTATCCCTTACAAATAAATATTCTGATGTGTTATTTGCAAAAAAATTCTGAGGATCAGGTGCACTGATATTCTATGACTAACAAGTTTTTGCGGAAATTATTATTCTCCCTGTACGCAAATAATAGCTTTCTTTTTATATTTTAGATGTATATTAAAAATTACTCATTCAAAATTTATTATATTTATGGTTTTTGTAATTGCTAAGAACAATAATGAGATACAAATTTGACATTAGTAAAAACTATTGGAGCAACTATTCCAACTTTTTAAGAGTTTGTTTAGTTGCAGAATGTATAATCTAGCTTTTCAGCTTTTTTCCTTTAGTTGCTGATAGTATTTGGTTGTTTAGTTCATAAACTCAACTTATTTATTATTTTACCCTAAATAAGCTGTAAGTTTGAAATTTGATGGATCTAAATATTTTCTCAATAAAAAACAAATTGACTTATTTATTTGAAAGTTACAACTCAATGAATCCTAACTCAAGTTGTCTTGCTCTCTTAATTGTTTTTTTAAATGGTAAACTTGTTAAAAGTGAAATTATTTATCAAAAATCAAATGAAAAAACAACGGAAATTGATTTTCTTTTTCTAATTTTCATCTTTCACTGGTTATTTACTTTTTTTTTTTTTAATTATAATCAACTGGTTATTTACTTATTTTATCGAAGAAATTAATAAAAAACGAACAAATCACACCATCACCTACTCATCATCCCACCTCAGCTCCGCGTGGGCCCTACGGCGGCTTGACCATACGCAGGTGATTTCACAAATGGTCTCGTACTTCCAATAATTCTATTCGGGTCCCCATTACCGAACCCACACCTCAATAGCCCCCCAAAAAAAGTATTTTTTTAATCAAATATTTTATCTGTTCACGATTAATAATTTTATTTCTTTTACATATAGCTTTAGGTATGGTAAAAAAATAAATTTATCATACATCATTTGAATAGAACTCGCCAAATCTAGCCCTACCCAGTAAATTTCTTATTTTGTCTTTAGCTCGGGTTTAGTATTGTTGTTTTAGTGTTATTTTTGTTTTTTTTTTCCCTTAAAAATATTTGCTGGTGTTTCTTGATAAATCCTACAACACCTTCTCTTTGAACTCTATTTCTAAGTTTTAAAGGTTCTTTTAGAAGTAGCTACGTGGGTGCTTTAAAAAATTACTTATGCTTTTTGTTTTACATTTCAGTGAATTTCTCATAGCCATTTCTGTAGTGAATTCCATATACGTTTTGGATTTCCAGATCTTACTTTTGTAGTTGCGGCTTTTAAGCAAACAAGCTAAATTTTTTTTCGTCTTAGAAATAAATTGGATGCGTCTAACTTAAAAATTTCAATTTACTTATGGAAAAATAATAAATAAGTTTAGATTAAAATTTGAATAGCCAAATATTGTCTAAGTTGCAAATAAAAAAATTTGAAAAAACAGAACTTATAAGCTGCAAACAAACAGCCCTTAGGAGTATAAGTGTAATAATTGAAACTAAAGGGCGATTTCTGCAAATAAACATCCCCTGTGTCGTGAACTTGCTCAGATCCACGTCACCCCCTCGCCGTTTCGATTTCTCTTTCTAAATATAATTTCTCTTTAAAGACTTTAGCCTCACCATCACTAGCAATCAATCATTGTTCACCTCTTTCTCTGATTCTCTCTCTCTCTCTCTCTCTCTCTGAAACCCTAAATTTCATTTCCATGGTTCAAATCCAGTGAAATTGAGGTTCACGAGCGAGCTCCATGTCCGTCGCCGAGCTGAAAGAGCGCCACGTGGCGGCTACCGAGACTGTCAATTCTCTCCGTGAGCGTCTCAAGCAGAAACGTACTCTGCTCCTTGATACTGATGGTTTAGCTCTTAATCTCTTGCTTTGATTGATATCTTTATATATATGTGTATATATCTATGTGTGTGTGTATGTATGGTGTATTGTGAGTGATGCTTAGATCTGATGGTGTTTCTTGGTAATTTGCAGTGGCGGGGTATGCGAGGTCACAGGGGAAAACTGCGGTGAGCTTCGGCCCGACGGATCTTGTTTGTTGCAGGACATTGCAGGGGCACACCGGGAAGGTATGATTTGCTATTTTTTAGAATTGCGACTTTTACGCATATGCATATAGGCATTAGTAATGATATGTATGTGTAGAAAATCTTGTACAGAAAGAAACTATACAAACACGTAAATTGCTAGGGCACTCCCACCAGCTTAGCTATTTTCAATCCCTAATTTTTAATATCAGCACCTCAAATTTTAAGTAAGACACTGAGATATGGGGAATGAAAACATCAAAACCCCAAAACTTAAAGATAGGACTGGGAATGAACAATAATCCCCTAACTCAAGGTGATCGCTATATCAAACCCGTATTTCTATGATACAGAATAGTATGAGATACACCGACGGTTGGGGATGCTACTAGCTACTCCACAAACATGTTCACACAATCAAAACCAAAACATGTACTAACCAAAACAAGAAACAAACCCCACAAATTATAACAAGTAAACACCACGAATTTTAACTAGAATTAGAACATAGAAGGAGAAAGCACTAACCTTTTGTCACCAAAGGGATGCCTAACCAGAGTGACTATGAGCTCCAATTTAAGAAAAATAGAAATGGGGGAAAATCCAAAAACCCTATTCCACCATTGAAACTCTCAACCTCAGTTCCTCCCAAAACCCTCTCTTTACTAATTTGTGGCATTGCCCAAAAGAGAGGGACCACAACTCCACTGGCATGCTGCCCATAAAAGCAGCAAATTCAAAGTTATATATATATTATAATCCTGTCACCTGCATATTATAATATATATGTTTCTATTAATAGGATATGGAGATTAGTGAGAATCCAGCTTGGTGGGTCTGTGTTTCCATAGATAGGCAAAGTAGAAAGACAATGGCTCGTTGGTGGGAGTACAAAAATAATATTTTTGTCATTTTAAATAATAAAATATAAAATATATTATCTATTTGCATAGTAAAAATAAAATACTTTTTATTAAAAAGTATCAAAAGTGTACTTATGTAAATATTTTTTTTTAAATATACTTTTTCCCTACTTTATCCTTTTTTTTTTTTTCATAATTTTCAATAAAAAATATTTTTTTTTCTATTTGTAACAAACACACATACAATATTTTTACTTAAAATAACTTTTTAACCTAAAAAAATATATTTCTATATTTTTAAATACAACCGAACGAGGACAATAATTATAGGAATCAATATATTTTTTTAAAGAGTTTTATATGTATATTGGGATGAATTACACTAATGGTTCTCATAGTTTCATGTTTAACAGTACCTGTCCCTAATCAGAAAATTAGTAACATATTTGGTCTTTTTTCAGATTTCCCTAATTATTGAATGCTTAATTTGCTGAAAATATGAGATGAAAAGTCAACGTTTAAAGTTATAAAAATACTATCCTATCCTTAAATAAATCACATATCGTTAGCATAACTCACAATCCGTTGAATGCCTAATGACGGCGTGTTTCAAAATTATTTTGATTAAAATCATATAAATCAAGCTACGGTTTTTATAATTATAATATGAGTAATAATATTCACAAGTGACAGTCCCAAGAGGGGGCAAGGGAGTTGCGGCCCCCAACCAGGAAAATTTTGTTATGTATGTAAATGTCAAAAAAAAATTATATCTCTATAGTCCAGCGTCCCTAAAAAAAATCCTCATTATATATGACAGTAAGATTCGGTTTCCCCACCCCTAAATTCTGATTCTGCAATGATATTCATACAAACTCAATATACAAGAAAAAATGTAAAAAAAAATAATTATGTTGGTCACAATTGGCCGGCTCACTCTATTTGTAATAAAGAGAAAAAAAGCATGTTAATAGAGAGAAAATGTTGCTGCCAATTACGTGGCTTGCAATCAAATTATACATTTTTTAGCTTGTTAAATTTATATGTGTATTATTACTCTTAAAATATAATGACATAAAATGACTTGCAGAGGGTCGTAAAAAAAACTATTTTGACCTAAATAAATCAAGCAAGGTACACTTTTTTTGACTTCTTACATTTGGCAAAATCATAGTCCATAAAAGGGGCTAATTATTTCACAATATCGTAGCATAAGAATTGTAATTAAAATTAGAGGGGGCAAATAAAATTTAAGTTGAGACTATGGGGACCATTGATTTAGTTCACAATGAGAATCCCGTGTTCCCAACGCAAGTGTACGAGAATGGACCAAAATACGGGAGGTGGGTGAATTTAGAGTTGAATCTCGCGTACCAATGACATATTTGGCCTTTTTATTACTAATTTGCAACCCGTGATACACGTGTTGGTTACAATTTTTTTATATAAAATATAAATATTTAACATATACATATATATATATACATAGTTTTATTATCTTGGTTGCAATTATACATTTTTATTTGTAATGCTTCTAAAATTTTCTTTTTATCTAGTTCTTGAAAGTCATGAAAGAAAAAAAAATAAAATTATTAAAAAGGTAAAAAATAACTAATGTGTAAAAAAAAAAAAGGACGTGGATACATAACAATTACACTTTAAATATATATCATGTTGTAGTAAAATCTTTTAAGTGTAAATGTTCAATACAGATAACATAAATTTTAAAACTCAATATTTAAGTCATAATGTAATAATATAAGATGTAAAATATTTAGCCATATAAGAATATCTTATATTTGTGAAAATAATTAAATCTTCAAAAATATAATATAAAATATTATTAAATAAATTAATAAATTGTAAAATACTATATAGAATTACATATATAAGTTATAGATATTCAAACACAATAAAATCGGCAACAAATGAGCTTTATCTATCTTATAAGTTACCAAAATATATTATGTTAGCAAAAGCCAAAAACAAAAATTCAAAACACAATAGCATACCAAAGCCTTAAGTATATTAAACATGTACTCCTAAAAATCAAGAAAGCAAAACTATTGATAAGAAGTAAAATTAAAATTGATATGCTTTTATTAACAATTATAGATACATATTATCATTCTACCTTATTAAACTAATACCTCAAAAGTGAAATATAAAAGGAGCAATAAAATATTATTAAACAAATTTGAATTATGTAAAAAATAACATATAGAATCATGAATATAGAGATTTTTAAATTAAAACTAAAATTAAAATATCATAAGTTCTATTGCATTAGGATTATCGTATATGACTTTCAATGTACCAAATTTATTTTGAATCTAAATATAAAATTCAAAGGACAATATAATATAAATAAATATAAAATATCATAAACTTCTAAATGTAATTGATGTACTTATGATTAAAAAAAATATAAATATATAGTAATATTCAAAACACAATATAAAAAATATAAATTATCAAAAACTCTAAATATCAAAAAAATAAAATTATGGGAAAAAATTAATTGATGTGCTTATGATAAAAATATAGATATATATTAATATTCTCATTCTCATACATATTTATTATACTAAAATTATTAGAAAATAAAATTTTAAGATGATAAAAAAAAAATTAAAACTTAAAACTAAATTGTAATCTAACAACTGTATGAAATTATATAATATTTGCATATATAAACATATATAAAGCAAAACAAATCAAAAGCTAAAAAGTAAATAAAAAGGTATTATTATTCAGTCAAAGCAAAAATTACATGTTTGAGAATATATATATATAGAGAGA
>MKEJ01072746.1:0-11047 GCA_001753735.1 Embelia ribes | reverse complement strand
TTACTGTAAATCATATTGAGAAATTGTTATTTGATAACAAGTAAACAACAATAGATTGATCGCTTAACGAAAGACCTTTATCATCCAGGGAAGGGTACCTTGAAATTCATAAGATTCAGTAAGTGGCTCTTAGATCCACAGAAGAATTAAGGAAAGAATCGGGAAGAGGTACCAATTATTTAAATGCCAAAATTATTAGTCATAAATTAAAAACTTAATCATACTTAATGAATAATATCAATACATACCAGGGAAAAAAATAAAGGAAAAAATGTCAGTAAGATTAAGGAAAGAAATAAAAGAGTTTTGAAAGGAAATCAAATGCTAAAACGTGAAATTTAATTTATGTCAGAGCCTATCATCGGAACAAGGCTTGGGTTGTCCGAACGAGAATGTGCATCGACCAAGCTAGATGCATGCCACGGTGGCGTATTTTGAGCTCGGAATTCATCCAACACATATATATTTAGCCCTTTGTTGCATTGTCTGGATGATTAATCAGTCTTACATTAGTAAATTTCTTTTTTGATGTATCCTGACATATTCGTCTTTCAATTTTGCGAGTTTTCAGAAAGTAAGGGTTTTTAAATTTTTGTATCCGTCATGAAAATAAAAAAATTTATATATCAACAAACATAATTCTAGGTTTAAAATCTCATCGAGTTACTAAATAACTTATCAAAGGGGAAAATCTGTGTAAAGTCACGAAATAATGGTAACTTTTGTAAAATAAATCTTTGGGGTGCAGTTCACAGTGGGCCGCGATCCTAATTTGTACGGTTCAAACTATTATTAGAAATCAAAAGCACAAATTGAAATCATATTTTATTTAATTTTTTTTTTGAGTGCTACTATTATTATTTGGATTATTAATATTTTTATCCAATTGTCAGATTGAATATGTGGACACTACAACCCAAGCCCAAAAATTATATACCTTTTGTTTCAAATTAAGTGTCGTTTGAAATTAATGCATACGAATTAAAAAAATCATTGGATAATTTCAATTCTAGTAAAGAATAAGCACATTTTACCAAATACTCGTTATCAAATGCTTGACTTATGTGTAGTGATTCGAGTTAATAGGAATTGCATAGGCAAAATTAAAACAAATATAGTAATAAATGTATTTTTAATTTGTTAAAACGAAACTTAAAATGGCATAAAAAAATTATCTACAATAACACTTATTTTGAAATGAAGTCCAATCTGGGGGCACCTAATATAATTACAAGAAACCTCAAGGACAGCCCTTGTAAATTAAATCCACAAATTGAAAACCACCAACTCCACTTGCTATCACAACAGAGTAACGCCGCCGCGGGCCACACGCGCCGCCGATAACGCTCCACCGTTTCCTCCCAGCATAGGTACAGACTCTCTCTCTCTCTCTTTCTCATCTCTCCATTTGTACGCTATAATCTCACAAACCAGTGTATTTTACTTCTAAATCGAAGCACAAGATAGATGACTTTTGAAAATTGGTTCTGGAAATAAATTTTAGGGTTTTGGAATTTTGTTAAAAAAAAAATTCTCCGATTCTGGAAACTGTTTGTTTTGCAAAAATAAGACTATATATAACATACCAATGCACGGAGCTCCAGCATTGTTGGTTACAGGGTAGGAACCCGGCCCTCGGGTCGCAATGGAGGCGTGTATGACTGTTTCTGGATAGGCTGTTTACAAAACAAGATTATTACTCTGAAAAGCTTCGTAGTTTAATCCAAGGAGCCAGCAAAAATGATAAAGAGAAGAAAAACTAGTATGTATAGAAACCCACTTTTTAGAAATTAAAGCTTTGCTTTCTGCCTTTATGGAAAGCCTATTTTAGAATTTGCACTCAGTATTTCTCAACAAAACCTCAAAAATATTAAATTAATACAACGAACTTAATTTAAGAATGTATATTTTGGAGAGGGAGAGAGAACCAAATGAGAGATACTAAAAAAATCTATTTTCTGTTAGCAGGAAAAATCAATTAGGAAGCAAAAGCTGATGTTGATCAGTCATGGACTGAATTTCTAGAAATAGGAATTAGATAAGGGTCATGGAAAGATTGCTGTGCATGCTCTAATTAACAGAGATAGTAAAGTAAAATCCTGATAGTGTCTTCTCCTCTTTTGCTTATAAGTTGTTATCTAAATCAACTTTTAACTTTCAAAATGGGAACAGATATGATTTTTGTTTTAGCCTGAAACACTGGATAAGTTGACATGTATTCCAATGTCCAATTTTCAAAAGTAGAACTTCGCAGTGGCAGACCCAGGATTTGAAGTACGGGGACATGTCCTATGATTTGTATAGGGGGTTGTGTTTTTTTTTTTTTCCGAAGGGGTCGTTTAATGGGCAAAATCCAAAAAATTTGAACTTTACATGTAAAAAATACAGAAATTCCAAAGATAGCCAGGCCATGCCCCCGCCCTTCGCCCCGCTGATGGAACTTTGGTGTACTCTCAAAAAATGGGATGAGAGTTTTGGAAAACAACTCAATATAAGAATCATTTTACAGAAAATTGCACAATGACAAATCTGCACCGAATTACTGCATTTTAAGGATAAATTGCTATAAACCGAGAATTTTTTTTACTATAACTAGTTTTAGATAAAAAAAAAAATAATATTAGTAGTAATTTGTACTCAGCATGATGAATAACAGTCCAAAGCAAGCCTTTTTTGTATCAAACAATAATAACTTTGCTAAAATTATACAGTAAAATAATAATAAAAAAAAAAGTAAGAGAATTACAGCAAATTTGAGCTTGGGAGGGAAAGAGAGCCAAATCTCGGGGGGGAGCTCGGTGCCGAAGATCTCGGCGGAGCCGGAGAGTATCCTCAGCCGGAGAGGAGCTTCGGGCCCCACTTCCACACGCAGTTCACTCTCTCTCTCTAGCTTCACCTGCCTCGTCGCCACCGCCGCCGGTGCAGCCGCCGCCGGGCCCGCCGCTGAACCTCCGTAAGCCATTACTGGATTCAGTCCTCTCTCTCTCTCTCTCTCTATATATATATATATATATATAGATATATATCTCTGAATCGTCGCAATTGAACCAATAAGTGGAGTTTGAAATAGACTGTTCGGATTAAGTGCTGATCACATTTAATTTGTAGGGTAAATTGTATTTTGCCCCCATGAAATTTCTAAATATTACACAATAATCGTAAGGTATATGAAATCGTATATTTTCCCCCGAGCTACAATACAAGTTTCGAATAGATTCCTCGGATTAAGTATTTATTGCCACGAGTTATAATGAGACTTGTCAAGCAGACCATCATTAATACTTGAACTCTACTCGACTCAATTTAGTAATACTCGAGCCCTAGTTTAGGTTCAAGTTTCGACTCGAACTCGATCCGACCGAAAATATTAATACTCGAGCTCAACTTGAATTCAACTTAAAAACACTTTTTTCCTTTATATTGATAAATAAAGATTTTTAATACATATATTTTATACATATTTAAATATGAACAAAAATTTATATATATATATATATATATTCAGTCGAGCTACTCATGAGCTCAAACAAGCAAGATATTCTCGATTTGAATTAGAATTAAATATAAAAACCGACTCTAGATTGATCTCGAGCTACTCGTTAAAAGCTTGACTTGTGGCCGTCTCTATTTATTGGTTATAATAAAATTACACTTTTTACCATCAACCTAAATTATATATAATCTAATTTTTCATAGAAAAATATTTACAAAGAAACTAGATTAAAAGTTGGGATTTGAAGACCAAGGATGAAAGTTAATTTTGATCTTTTGTAAGTCTTACAAGAGCTATTGGCGCGTCATTATATGTTACTGCTGCGTCATTATACATGTAGAGCATTACATGTGTGCAAAGTGTAGCCTTTTTGAGATATTTTGAACTTCATTTTCTTATTTCAAGTTTGTGCAGGTAACTTAATTCATCATATTTGATCACATCTATCAAAATAAGGTTGAATTAGAGTTGTCAAAGCGCAAACGACAACCCTTGCGAGAGATCTATCGATATGTACATTTTGTTCTGAATTTGTTTGCCATGTGTTTTTATGCAGTGCTTGTTGTTTTTCCTTTGTGCATTACGTTCTCAAGATGTTCAAAGGTTCGCGTTGGGAAGCTTTCACCGAATGGGATAGAAGCACTCAAAAATATTCAGGACCTTCTCAGTGTTAATTCGCCATCAAGCCAGATCTATCGTATGAAATGCCATATTGTCATGTGTCGGAAGTGGGTTAAAGAATTTATCCAAAAAACTATCATATTACAGTACAGTTGAATAACTATTATTGGCATAGTTAATTTTTTATTATGATACAACGTATTTGAATTCTCGTATTTGTTTGCTTTTGGGGTAATTTATATGTTTTGTTTCTACTTTTTGGTCTCTTGTTTATGCATTTGTGAATACCTTTTTGTTCAATATACATTACTGTAAGTTTGTCAATGGAGTTGTGTTTATAGTGATTTGGTCAAATATGCTATATACAATGAAAAGAGTCAAATAACTTCTTTCAGTTATGGTTATCAAAATCACGCCACACCCCAAATTTGTATAGGCCTTGGAAAACTCCTAAAGAATTTGAATTTTTTCAAACAGGATTATATTTTCAATTATTCGTATACATAGATATTATTATTATTAAACGATAAAAGTTCTTAATTAGCCGAATAAAGGAAAAATGTGTAAAAATCCAGAATTATGCTGACTTGACGGTACTTTTCGAAAACCTCATCGGAGGCGTTTGTAATTCACTTTATAACTATTAAACCTTCTCTCTCTGTCTCTGTCTCTCTCTCTGTCTCTCTCGCTGAGCGATGCTGAGGAGATTGCTACTCCAAGCTGCTTCTACTCACCATCGCCGGCGATGCCTTCACTCCTCCTCCTCTTCCTCTCTCCGGCGATGCTATTCTTACACGTCGCCGTCTCAAGCCGGACACGTGGACGGCCAAGATCAAACCAGTGAAGAATCAGCTCCGCAGCCCTCTACCTCCATCTCCGTTGATCGTTCCGGCCTATATAATGCTCCTGGTGATTCGTCCATGCCCCAATTTAGTGGACACTCGTATATATATATCATATATCATATATGTATAGGGTTTGTTTGTTAATAGCTTTGAAGCTCAAAATTTTCTGTTTTTTTTTTTTTGCTTAATAGTTTTTGTTGTTGTTGTTATACGGGGGGAAAAATGGTCTTTTTCCTACCCAAGAAAACCTAGAAAGGCAATATATATATGTATTTTTTTGGCGTAAACAGTAAAAAGACTCAGCTTAAAAGCTGAGTGCCAAATGAAAAGCTTGAGCTTTAAAGCTACGGGTAAATTAACCAATTTTACTGAAAAAAACTAGCTTTTCTGTTATTTTTCTTTTTTAACAAAAAAAGTGCAGTTAATCAAACCTAATATATGTAAGTAGGAATTGCGGCTTTAATTGGATTATATTATTGGATTGTGAATTTGGTGCAGAACACTCTCATGAACCTTCTACAGATTCTGAGCTTGCTAAGCATCTCAAGAGCATCATCAAGGTTTTAACTTTTGTCTGTTTTGTCGAAAGTATTAGATTCCTCATAATTTAGCATTTATGTTGATTGATTGAGCATTACATTTGGCTTTTAAGCAAATGCTAAGGCTTTTTTGCTTTTCTTGGCTTAAAAGGTTGGTAGCTTTAAGCTGGATTCATCTGGCTCTTTTCTAAGTACGAAGAAAGCTAGTTTTTTTGCTTAAAAATTGCCATAAAAGAAACTTTGAATGTGAAAGCACGTGTATATGTTGCAATTTAAAGGTCTGTGTGATTGGGATGAAACTAAATTCCTTTATGATAAGAAATGCATTAGTCTACCTCAAATTTTGGGAAGCTGCTGTGGCTTTTCATATAGAGACATGATATATTTCACAATTCACATTTTCTACTTTATTTACACTATTAAAAAATTTCTTCTCAATAAACCATATCAAAAGAGAAAGCGATGATTGGAAAATGTGATAAATGGTAGAAACACGTATCATCTCTCTTTCATTAGTACTATACATTTTATTGATATTGAATTTTAACTTTTAAGCTTCACGAGAAGCCTAGAAAGATTTTATGATATGCTGAGGAATATTGACCAACATTATATCCATATGTATCTTTTTAAGTAGTCTTTCATCACCTCTATTTGTATTTTTATTCAAAATTAGCTGAAAAGTTGTTACCTCAGTTCCGCGGTGGGCCGATCTCAGTTGCTGAATATATGGAAGAGGTTCTGACAAATCCTAAAGCCGGATTCTACATGAATAGGGATGTATTTGGAACAGAAGGAGATTTTATTACATCTCCCGAAGTAAGCCAGATGTTTGGTGAGGTAATGTGATTTTCGAACAGCTAGTTGTTTTTTATGCTTCCCTGCAGACTGTGGCTTAGGGTTAGAAGGATGAATCTAAAAATTGGTTCTTTTTCCCCATACTTGTTACGCGATATATACGTCTAAGTTCTAACATTCTTAATGATGTTAGTCTAGATGGTTGGTGTTTGGGCAATGTGTTTGTGGGAGCAAATGGGGCAGCCAAGCAATGTTAACTTAGTTGAGCTGGGTCCCGGAAGAGGAACTCTAATGGCTGATCTTCTACATGTGAGACAATATATATTCTTATGATTCGTATAGTCTGGGATTCGTTATAAGAAAATTCAACTGATCACGTGTAGCTTTTTCCATGCAGGGTGTATCGAAGATGAAGAACTTTACCGATTCTTTACACATCCACATGGTTGAATGTAGCCCAGCATTACAAAAGCTTCAGTACAAGAACTTAAAGTGTGTGGACGAGGACACTTCTGACAAAAGTGTAGAGAAAAGTATAATAAGCACGTTGGCTAAAACACCTGTATCGTGGCATACCACTCTAGAGCAGGTTCCAACAGGATGTACGTCTTCAGCTCAACATGTGTAACATTTAAATTGCTAAATGATGGGTGCCGACAATGTTTAATTCTACTTGAACTTAAGCCCATTTGCCTCCATATAAAAACAAGCACATGCATGATATGAGTACGTATCACTGTTTTCTGTTTAATCTAAGATGTACGAACTCAAACAAGGGGTACAGCTCACCCTCCTAACGCCGGGCTTGGGGAAGGTAAAAGGTTTCCAAAGTTCAAACCCATTACTCTAAAACCTTATGACTATCAAAAGGCTGCCTCTTTTGCATGCATTTTACTATTTAAATACTTTTTTTGTTTATTTTTAGATTATATTTTAAGTTCAGAAAAATGAATTGTTCTTCGATGAATATCTTGTTTGGCAATTTAGTCCTATATCTTCTTACATGTTCTTTTTGCTTTCCTTCAGCGCCAGCAATCATCATCGCGCACGAGTTTTATGATGCACTGCCAGTTCACCAGTTTCAGGTTTTGCCACTGCTTTTATCCATATTTTAGTTGATTAAATTTTGCACTTTGTCCAATTTATTAGTTGAGATTTGTATGCGTCTTATGTTAGTAATGTATCTGCAAGAAAAAAGGAAAGGGCAGTGAACTGGTACAATTTTAAACTGTTTTCTGAATAATGTTCCAAAAGTGAACTAGTTGAAGCGGTTGATTTCTCTAAAATTGTAAAATATACCCTCAGAATTTATGGATAAGTATGTTTTAGAGTTGTAGTTTTTCCCGTTTCCTAACGGGTTGCGAAGAGTAAAGGGAGCGACAGGAAAAATTGTGAAAATGATGGAAAATACGTTTATAGAACCATTGTTGCATTTTCTACTTTAATGGAAGTTTTTGCTCTTTTGCCTTGGCAGAGAGCTTCCCGAGGCTGGTGTGAGAAGATGATAGATGTTGCAGAAGATTCAGGGTAATGTTTCTTCTATTTGAAAGACATATTCTTTACAAACTCTTGTCGGACTTAAATTAGTTGATATTTTCATCTTGGACTTGGTGTTAGGTTTCGGTTTGTTCTATCTCCACAACCTTCGGCTGCAACTGTGTTTCTCATGAAGCGCTACAAATGGGCTGCAGAAGAGAAAGAAGAAGTCTCTAAGCTTAATCAGATCGAGGTTTGTCCCAAAGCAATGGAGCTGACTCAAACAATAGCACAGAGAATTAGTTCCGATGGAGGTGGAGCCCTCGTAATTGATTACGGCCTAAACGGAATTGTCTCCGATAGTCTTCAGGTCTGGTTGCCCCGAAATCCATTTTATATACCACAAGATGATATGCTGACATGTTATATAATGATTTTGATTTTATTTATTTTCTCTGTTATTTGGTATATGTTGGTATGCATGGGTTATCTTGATCACATGCTTTTATCTGGCTAATAATTAATTATTCATGAATTTACCCTTTGAGTTCCTAAAAAAGTAATCATTCTAATCCATGGTACAGGACTAACATACCTTCTTGATATTCAATAGTTAGTTGCCTATTTACCCGCTATGAATAAACAGATTTGGATATATCCTTCAGTTATTGCATATTCTCTTAAAATAATCCTCTCTGGGGTTGGATATATCGGTTGATAATGAGTATTATTGGTTGTCATTGAAGTTCTCGTAATTTTTGTTCTTTAGCATTCTCTTTTCTATTGGAAATTATTTTGTCCGTGCTTTTGCAGGCTATTCGTAAACACAAATTTGTTGACATATTGGATAATCCTGGCACAGCTGACCTCAGTGCATACGTCGATTTTGCTTCCATACGACATTCTGCTGAGGAAGTTTCAGGTGCATACCTGACCATCATATCTGTCCTATCTCCTGTGAAGAAAGCAAAGTACAGTAATAATTTCTACAAAATATTAAAATTTAATAATTCCAAATTAATTTTGAATTGTGCTTATTTTGCAGAAGACATAGCTGTCCATGGGCCTATGACTCAGTCTCAGTTTCTAGGTTCTCTTGGGATAAATTTCAGGGTTGAATCACTGCTAGAAAACTGCACGGAAGAACAGGAAGAGTCTTTGAGAAGTGGGTATTGGCGCTTGGTGGGAGAAGGTGAAGCCCCATTCTGGGAGGGCCCTGATGAGCTGGCACCTATCGGAATGGGTACTCGGTATTTAGCCATGGCTATTGTCAACAAGAAGCAAGGGGTTCCAGTTCCGTTTCACTAAAATTTGAGCTTGGTCAATAATATCTTATCCATCAGTTCAGCTTTTGAATTTTATTATTTTTTAAAGAAAAAAAATAAAATTCCATGAATTGAATTTTAATCTGGCATAGGTTATGATGGGAGCTGCGTGAGGTGGATTTCCATGTAAAATGATTAACTGTTGCAAGTATCTCCGCGTAAAAGATGATGCTAAATTGCTAACTACTGCGGGTGATCTATATATGAGATTTGCAAAGGTGTAAAAACGAGAACCCAGCATCGATGACAATGATGTTGCAAAAAAAGTGATTCTCAAATCATGTGTAACTACTGATGCAATATAGCGCTGGAACCACGGTGCTATAGCGAGTCGAAGTTCCAGATAACAAGTGATTTCATTAATTCTTGGCAAACGCAAATTTCTTTTTCCTTATGCTCGGGTAATTCGCATGTTTTCGGACAGGGGACACCACTAAATGCCTGCTAATGGAATGTATGAATTTCTGCAGTGAACGTTTGAGCTCCAAAAATATGGTACTCATAGTTTTAACCATTCTGAGTGTCTTCTTTTCGCTGTTAATGATATATTTTATCTTTGCTTTTTCTCTTTTTTTCCATTGAGATAATTTTATCAAGTATTATAATCAATGGAGTTATCTCCATTTATGAAATAAGCTCATTTTGGGAAATCCATGTTTCTATTTCAGTATAGTGTTTAGTTTTATCAGCTTTCTATTCAATTATTAGTGTCTTATTATTCGAATAAGCAGCATTATCTCTCATTTCATTTTCAACCATCTTTCTTAACTCTGTGTTATTCACTCGAATTACGTATCCACCGAAGATTGGCTACCGGGCGATTTGAACAAGTGGAAATTGGACTATTTCTATTACTTGATAGCCAGTTTGGGGGTGGTTAATTTTTGGTACTTTTTGTTGTGTGCTAAATGATATAGTTACAATGGTGATAGTGATATTTAAATTTTATTGAAATGCATATTATACATAACTAGCTAGTACATATTGAAGATACATCTTTTTTTTGGTACAAAAAGATACATATATCTAATATCATTTAGAATGCACCGACTGAAGAGGTAACAAAAGCACATCACTGGGAAATGAAGACAAGTGTGTTTATTTTCTGAAAATTAATCTCCTGTAAGAAGCTACAGAATACATAATTTTTCGGGGGTAAGTAATTTCAGAATATATACTTATGCCTAAAGGATATATGCTGCCTCTTTTTGTATACTTATTTTGCTTTTGCTTTTCTGTCATTTATTTATGTTTGTGGAGAATATATTCATATTCGGACTTATCAGTCGCTAAGTCGAACTCGAAACTGTACCCAAGATACATTTCTATCACAGCAACCGCAACTTAGATTTCTTCAACGATTTTACTGATAAGCATCTCTTCATGTACAAATATCGATTCTCTATATGTATATATAGTATTAGCACAAATGTAAATAGTTGTTTACGGTTTTTAAAACTGACTAAAATACCAGAACGCTGTTTCTAAAACCGACTGGAAACAGATGCGGATGATGATGCTCATTCCGGTGCTCTAATATTTACACAGCATAAGTGGACATAATCGAGTTTGTATACCATACAACAATAAGCATAATATGCGATTTTCACATGGTATATGCTTGCTGAATCGTATCAATATCTAGTCCCTTCATCTTCACAACCGATTCGATGTGGCCCTTCAGTGTAGTCAGTTCTCTCAGCCTGCCAAAAAGAGCACAAAACAGTAGAATCAGTTGTGAGGAACCGAACAGAGATTTTTACAATGTTACTTGGTAGTATATATATATATAGGATATGATGAACGCAAGTGTAAACAATAGATTGTTTTCCCAAGTGACTAATCTTCAGGAAATGCACTTACCTTGCAATCTCGGCACGCCTCTTTGCTTCTTCAGCCATCCGATTAAGATCTGCATATGTGCTACGATAGCCAAACATAGACTTGGTC
>MKEJ01072740.1:0-22989 GCA_001753735.1 Embelia ribes | reverse complement strand
GTTGAACAAGGGACAAATCAAAATGGGGAGGTTTGCATTAGGGGTCCCAATGTTACAAAGGGTTACAAAAACAACCCCGAGGCTAATAAGTCTGCTTTTCAATTCGGGTGGTTTCATACGGGGGATCTCGGGTACTTTGATTCAGATGGTTATTTGCACCTCGTCGGCCGGATTAAGGAACTCATCAACCGCGGAGGTAAATTGATTTATGTTCATATAATTAATTCAATGTTACAGATAGTCATTTAATACATGGTCAGCATTGTTTAGTAGCATGTCTGCATATTTTGACGTGACAATCATCAAACGTCGATGACTAACATATACTCTTGGTATTAGTATTGGCCTCCATATAACTGTACATAATGTGGGCAATTTTTGTTGACCATGTTGATTTTTGTGTTTGGTTGATTAGTGGTAAATTGTTCTGTTCACTAGTACCAAGAGATATAAACATTGATTATAACGCCCTCTATTTTCAACTTTCAAACCTTTAATTATTTTTGGCTGAATTGGACTTTTAGGCTAGGGACAAATGGTTTGAAAATGAAATCATTGTTCACAAAGTAGACCAAACTTAAAATAGGCCAAATGCATGTCTTTTATTTTTTGGTAGTTGTTTATAAACATTGATTTAGACTTTTTGTATTAGTACCGACTTAATTAGGCACTTCTCTTTGTATAGAGAGGAGATGGAGATTCTATCATGCATAAAGAATTCTTTTTTTAAGAGAAAGGTTTCTATGACATAGACGGAAAATAAGAGGATGCTCTTGAATGATGCTTTTCATAGCTAGAATTTAAAAGTTCTAACAATTTTTTAGCAGTAATTGTAATAATTTTGTATCTGTTATTTTATTGCAACTGCAGGAGAGAAGATTTCACCAATTGAAGTAGACGCAGTGCTAGTTTCTCATCCAGACATTGTACAAGCGGTTTGTTTCGGAGTTCCCGATGACAAATACGGTGAAGAGGTAAACTCAAATGAATTTCTTTCACAAATCTGTTATGACTGAAGATATTTTACAATGTATGAACATTTTTGGATGGGTAAGCAAATTAAAATTTAAACAAAATAGTTTGTTGTTTATACTGGCCACTTTAGTACTTGCATTCCATTTTGTGGAAAATTAATGACAGTTGCGTATATGGCAAAACGATTTTCTAATTGTAGAACATACGAGCGGAACTTTTCCTTTATAATGTGCCAATACTAACGAGCGGTGACAAAACGATTTTCTAATTGTAGAACTTACGAGCGGAACTTTTCCTTTATAGTGCGCCAGTACTTTTAATCTGTCTCACCGCTCAAAATTTATCATCACTAAACACTATGGTTCCATTATTGTATTGCTTGATGTTGAGTTTAACCGTATGAATGATACAAGTAGGCCCTATCACTTCAAGAAACTCCCAAAAACTTGGTCATCACTAGCTACTACCATAATAGTAATCCATAGCTCATCTATATAGTCAGTTAAGAAGTTGTTAGAAGCTTCTGCCTGAGTAGTACACGTAGCATCATAATTCATGGGTTTTGTGGGTCCTTATTATTATGATTTAATTTAGTTTAATAGGAAACCGAAACCATAGGAATGCTCTGTTTGCATTTTTTGAAAGGGGTATAGAGACATGGCGTGTACGCATAATCCGTGTTTTTGGCACCACATGTTTCCTGATTCTGGTAGTTGAAAATTGCCTTATCCATGTTTCATCACGTTATCCATGTTTCATCACATGTTTCCTGATTCTGGTAGTTGAAAATTGCACAAGTCATGTTTTGGTGAGTGCTTTTAGTGGATATTTAGCCAAAGTTTATCCTTTGTAACCGTATTTCCACATGAGGCCCTGTACAAGTTCCGTCCGTTCCTAAGTTTTTTAGCCACTTTTATACAAGAAAAAATTTACTTGTATTGATACAAGAGTCAATTATAATCATATATCAACCACTGGTTAAATTAGTTACGAAATAGAAAAAGTGGTTTTGATTTTCCAACATGGGTTTCTCAAGTGGTTTATAATGTAATTGTGGAGTGATTCTCTTGTATTGATACAAGAATACTATCTTCTTGTATTAAGACTTCCCAAATTCCTATAATCCTGTAAATACACGACGATATCCTTTCTTGAGTTAGAATTAAACGAGGAATGCTATGGAAAAGGATAAGATTGTGAAGTGAAAACACTTAGTTTTCACTTTCACCTTTTCAATTTCTCATAGGAAATCCTAAATCCATTTAGGACATAAGCCAATATGGGGAGTGAAACATTTTAGATGATTTGTGGGGGCTAAAAACTCATGGAAAAAATTTTAAAAACTATATAGATAAAAAATAACATTTAATATCGGGTGTCTGGTGGGTTTTCTGAAACTGTAAGGACAGGTTTTATAGCTCCGTCACCCATTCCAGAGTTGTCCTAATCATTTCATCTTACTAAAACACAAGAAGATTAAGTGCACTAATGATTGGGTAATTACTTGTATTAATCTTTTATGTAAGCTCTTTAATTCGCTGTATTATGATTTTATCTAGCACACGAACTCAGTTCCCTCCCACTTGTTTTGTTAACAGATAAACTGCGCTGTCATACCAAGAGAAGGATCAAACATCGAAGAGGTGGAGGTGTTGAGGTTCTGCAAAAAGAACCTTGCTTCTTTCAAGGTCCCGAAGAAGGTTTTTATCACCGATTCTTTACCGAAGACCGCGACGGGCAAAATCCAGAGGCGGTTTGTAGCTGAGCACTTCCTTTCCCAGATCTCTACTGCTAAAGTCCCCAAATTTGGAGCTTAAATTTCAAGTGTGGTCTTTTGCTTAATTCATTTGTGTTCTATAGCTAGATTGATAAAATAAAAAAAGTGCAATATTTTTTTTGCACATAGCATTAATATCAATGTATATTGTTTAATCAAATGATAGATAACTTCTTTTATTTTTCTTTTATCTAATTATATGGATTATGTAAGAGTTCATCTATATTATATAATGATAGTTAATTATGAAGCCCTCTCCAATTTCATAATAATCTTAAATTACTCTATGGTGGTTACCTTTTATTCACATAGAAAATTATTTAATTAAAGAAATCAAAAGGCTATTTAAGAAAAAATAAATCACGTCTGTCCCTAACCATCTTCACTATATCTGCTCATTAACTTTCATCCTTTTTTTTTTTCTTTTCCTCTAAATTTGCCTTATTTTTTCTTTTCTCTCGTTGAGCCCCCCTCCTAGCAAAATTGTTCATTTGTACCCTTCTCTTACTTTTATTAATTCATTTCACTCTCCAATTTGGTTATATTGATCTTTTGCGATTGATTGTAAATGGGTTTGGTTCAAATTTGAAGTTTATTTTTATTTTTAAGATTGTAAAAAGATTTTATATTTTTATATGGTTCTAGTGTTGGTTGATTGATATAAAATTTAAAAAAATTGCCAATATATATAGTTGAATTTTACAAATGGACTTTGTGTTTTTTTGGATTTTACAATTTCCCTGATAAGCAACTCCCTTTAAATGTTGATAAGCAACTTACCCTTGCCAAATAGCTGATTATGTATATATGTTTTTTTCCTCTCAAATTTATACGTAGAATGAGTGAAAGTTTGGAGTATGAAGAAAATTTCCGATTGAGTGAGATAATATGGTAAATTTAATATAATTGTACATGCATCGCATGTGCATCGTACACTAATATGTATAAATTTGCACCTAACCCTGGCAATAGTTTCCTATTAGTGTCTAGAGATCAATATCTTCTGGACCAATTATTAAATTTTTATTCAAGTGATTGTATTTTGGAATAACTAATTCTCAGCTATTATTTGGTATAGCTGTCTAGGAAATTACAAAATCTAGGAAATCTTTAGTATTGCCTTGTAGAAACAGAGCAACTGATCCAAGTCTTTAGAGACTTGAGGCAATATGAACGGTTGCTTCATCATTCATCAAATGAACTCGGCAATGAGATATAGTGCGACTTGAATACTAAAGTCTTGTGCTATGAATGAATAAGTATAGAGTACTCTTATCCAGATACGAAAGTTGGTCATTCTAAAATTGGGGTTCATTTTTTCGCAAATATTTACATTTGGGATTCATTCTTTGCTAATATTTACCTGCGATATCCTGGTATACTGTATCCCAATGGATTTACGCGATTTTTCTACCTCGTCTAATAGCCGGAATTATCACCTACTGCATGGATTGGTGAATGAAAATACTTTGTTTTCATTGGAACGGAAAACAAATGATGAAAATTGAAGTGTTGCACTTAATGCCCTCTTTTGTAGTGTCAAAATGTGGAAATTTGGAATGTTCAATGTTTTGAAAATATTGCCAAGAACAACATGGACGCTAAAGGATTTTTCGAGCATATCCAAAAAGTTACGGATTTGAGATTGTTTTTAGCTAGCATCGAAGAAGACCGTATTGACCATTTAGGAAGATATGCATTCACTTTTTCCCAAAAACTAGGATCATCAAACCGAGACTAGCCACATCTGTGTTTATACAGTTATTTTACATATTATTAGTACATCATTCCTTTTTCTAAAAAGATATAAAGGAAACAAATGAAGAAATAGAAATTAACCAAGAATTGATCATACATGCACCCCATGCTACATTGACGTGGCACTAAGAACAATAAAAGATGAGAATGGTGGACATGATCAACCCCCAAGAGCTAAGACTATTCTCAACCTTTTATTTTCTCCCCCAAAATTCTCTTTTCAACCCACATTTTTATCCCCTAAATTGGCCCCTAATTATCTCATTCTTCCCCATTCCTAGGATCTATTATCTATCCTCATTTTGTTTTTCATCAACTCCTATCTAATTTTCTTTTCTTTGTTTGCAAACTCACTTTTTATTTTTTATTTTTTTTGAAAAGTTGTTACCCCTCACAATCATTTAGGCACCATGGTATGTCCCTTACCTTTCTACCATTTGTTTGATTTAACTTTAATTTGTTTTGGTTAATGTGATTAATTTCTTAAGAAAGTAGGCAGTGGCAGTACCATAATTTTTTGTTAGGGAGGCCGAGTCCAATTATTTATTAGTTAATTCTATATATTTAAAGTTATTCGGGGACGTGACTCACATCATAAATAATTAAATTTTATATGTGTGTCGTATAGGAATTTTGTAGGCATTGCGGAGATTAAAGAAAAGATTAATTTAATAATCCTGCTTATCCTTCTTCTCCGAGTCCGAATCTTATTGCCAATGATTTAAAATGCTATTAATCAAGGTTGTATTTCTTTATTATTATTATTATTTTTTTGTGTACCTCAAAAAAACCAAGTGTGCATATCTTTAGGACTTAAATTTCGATTTTCAAACAAAAATAGTGCACAAAAACAGGAATTATGTGAAATTATGGAGATTTCTAAAGTTCCATCATTTTGACTTCCAAAGTTTGCGAATCGACTCTTAAGAATGAGTTTCGCAAGTGCTAAGAACACGAATGTGTAGTTTTGGGATTAGAACAATGAATAGGTATTTAGGAAAATCCGTTCTTGTGTTGCGTCGGTTGCTAATGTTTTTAAGAATAGGCAAATGCGGCGTCTGGAATGGCTGTGGAAGACGAATGCAAGCTGAAGTTTTTGGAACTAAAAGCGAAGAGGAACTACCGTTTCATTGTTTTCAAAATCGAGGGCCAACAAGTGGTTGTCGAGAAGCTCGGGGGCCCTGAAGAGACCTATGATGATTTCACCGCCTCGCTCCCCCCGGATGAGTGCCGCTATGCTGTATACGATTTCGATTTCACCACCAATGAAAACTGCCAGAAGAGCAAGATTTTCTTCATTGCTTGGTAAGATTAATTATTTATTTGTTTCTAAGAATAGCTTCAACAAAATTTAAATTTCCTAAATTAGACCTATATATTTAATGTGTGTGGAAATTATAATACAAATTTGTAAATTTAAAACTAATTTAATGGTTTTGAGCTTAATTAATGGTTTAATAGTTAAGATTTGATTTTTCAATGCGGGACAATTTTTTTTGGGACTAAGGGAGTTGTAATTATGCTATGATTAATAATATACATATATATATTATGTTCAGATCGAAATTGTAGTGACACGTATGTTTATGAAAATAGGAACAACGTATAGGATCTAACCAAATAAGTTTCGGAAAATCCATTAGCTGGAAATTAATGGAAGTTGTATAATTGAGAGATCACTTGCTTTTTCATGGTTAGAAAACAATTTGAGGGAGCCAAAATGAGTGATTTACCTTGGCTTTTTGAGAAAACTATAGGTGAAAAATCAATTTATTATGGCACCTATAGGCCTTCTAGCACTCAAGTGAAAACATACTTGAAAATTATGTGTTATAGTACGCAAGAAAAACATATGTAATTGAACAAAGTTTTTAGTATGATCATATATGTAATTAATAGGAGGAATAACATATTCATATTCATTTTTAAGTATCTAATAATCCCGAGACAAAAATGTTGTAATTTTTTCTTTTCCATAAATCATTTAGGTCCCCGGATACGTCGAAGGTGAGGATGAAGATGGTGTACGCTAGCTCCAAGGATAGATTCAAGAGGGAACTCGATGGCATCCAAGTTGAGCTCCAAGCAACGGACCCTAGTGAAATGAGCATGGATATAATTAAAAGCCGAGCAATCTAATGTTGTTGTTTCTTCTCCCGTCTCCAATTCTTTATCCCTCTTTACGTGTAAATCTTTTTACGAGGTTTACGTTCTTGAATTTGGTTACTTGACAATTAATGTCTAATAGTTTGTTTCGCTAACTTAATTTCTATGGAATTTATATACGCAAAGATAACTGAGTTATTCGATTATTTATCATGCTGTTATTGTACTTTCAATGGAGTGATTCGTTGTTTGTATTCGGTATGTGATTCTTATTACTTTTTCTACCGTAAATCGATGTAAATTAGGAACATTTTTTCCGTCATTTTTAAGCTAAAAAGTTGGCTTTCATATACAAATGATAAAAAAATGATGGATTTTTTAATCTAATTTTTTTTATGTAATATTATAAAAAAGAGGTATATCTTGATCTGTGGCATAACAAAAGTATGAGAATTTCGTTAAACTTAAAATAATGTTGTTTAAATTGTTTAAATTTCATGATCCATAATTTCATAAAAGCTAATTAGGATGATAAATCGATATTCCAACACTCTAAATAATGTTGTTTTTCTCGTATCTCCGATGTTTTTTTTTTTTTTTGTTTTCATTGCAAAAAAAGTTTAGTACCTTACCATGAGGTTTGTTTGATCAATTCATCTTCCCAAACAATATTTATAATTTTGCTATCAAATATGAAATTTGCATGCACAAATATGATAACAATAAATTTATCCAATTATTATTGTCTACACAATAGAGACTATATCTAATTTGTATTCTCAATCTTACCCTTCTTGTTCATTTACTTAAAATTACATTCTTACCCCGAGGTTTCCCACAACTACACAATTACTCCCTTGCTTTTGACAATTGATATATAAAGTAATCATGAAGCCACATAAATACAAAAAAAAATTTGACTTTAGAGAACCTCCCTAGCTAGTTATCCGTAGTCCGATTCTTCCAATACTTATTCTCCCACGACTCAACTTGTCGTATTAAATTTTCTTTTCTTTCGATAAATGACTGAAGGTTAACACGATCATACGGAGGCATAGCACATGGACTAACGTGTTTCGGACCATTAACCATAGATTCCATCATAAGCTTCTTCTTTAATCCTTGAGAAGAGCAAGCCATTGTTTCCGAACAGATCTCTATCGCTCTTTTTGGCACGATGGGCTTGTATCTAAAGAGCTTGGCATACTCATTCAAGAGATGATATATGTTGTCATATACATAATCCATCTTCAAATCTTCTTGTATGAATTCACTTGCTGTCTTGCCTATATCTTGTGCCTTGAAAATTCAAAAATAATTGAGCAAAATTTAGTCTAATGCCAAAAGCAAAGTGATAGGTGTTACAATAAGAAGGGTTATATCATCCATTTTGATCCCGGTTTTAAGAAAATATCGGAGCATCAGCTCAATTCGCATCTGTGTTTGTATAATTTTTTTATATGATTTTTTAAATCAAAATAGATATTAATTAAAGCTCCAACTGATCACCACATTACTCATGCCAAAAATAATAAACCAATGTCGTGTTTAGGTTAATTCCATGTGTTACACTTCAAGTCTGAGCCATTTTTTTTTTTTACCAAATTAGCAGAGCTCGAGTTCGATGTATAATGAGGACTTTAAATGCCCTAGTTTTTTGAGATAAGTTGCTTTTATATGGCTTTACCAATATATTTTTTTTATTTTCAACTTGATAAGTAGTTGTTTCATTTAGTTTGATTGTCTTGAAAACTAATAAGATGAATATTTTAAATGCTTGATTAGCTTTTGTCAAATTTGACTCTGATCCATCCTAAACTAAGGGTTTGTCTGATTGCAGTTTTTAAGTAAATAAATTAATTTATTTCTATCTAAAAAAAAAACTCGATGCATCGAGCTTAAAATTTTTTAGTTTATTTAGGTCAAAACAACAAGTAAGTTCAAGTTAAACACTGAGCAACCAAATGTTGTTCAACTTTTAAGCAAAAAGACAAATAACCAAGAGCTTATAAGGTGTAATCAAACAAGTCCTAAGATCGAAACTGGAGTCCTATTGTTACGGAGTCTTAACGACACGATCTTGGACTATGTTCTAATCTACACCTCGTGAGTTTGGCCAATGTATGTTTATCAAACTCTAATTAATTATTTTTTTGGTATAATTTTTTTTTGACAATATAACGTTATACCTTGTGCTTGTGAGTGTTGCCCCAATAGCAACAAATTTAATAGACTTGCATTTGTTATCATCCCTTAATGGCCAATAGTGATGAGTTGGTACCAAACTCCTTGAGAAGAAATCATAGTAATGTGGCTTCACCATTAGTGTAACTGAGTCACAGGCAAGAATGTATTTTCCACTCACTGACCAAGCTGTTCCTTCAATGTATATCTTGTATCTTATAGAATATTTGGTAAAAAAAACTAAAATTTCTATGCCATGTTTTGAAATGTGGTACAATAAATATCTACTTGCTATTACTTATAGTCTTCGATCAAAATATAATATGTTTAATAGAAAATGATTCATATCACTACGATCGTGTATCGCAATTGTAAAAGGATAAGAATCATCGCATAACATGTTACCACACCGTTTAACCCTAAAATCGGCACCATCTCTTCGCCCGTAAACACATATACACGAACACGTTCAACCCTAACACCGCCTTCCCTCCACCCATCAACCGTAAATGTTAAATTTAAAATTGTAACAATTACATGGTTAGAACTCAAAGTTAAAAATTGGCTTGCAAGATACAAAGATATAAGCATATTATTAGTCGATGTGAGATAATATTTAATGTAAAACAACTCCTTAAACCAGCATTCCTCCACCCATAAACCCTAGTACCACTATTAACCTAAGTCTAATACCCTAGTCTCTCCTAGCTTAGACCATAACATTCTACCTACACCACACGTTAACCAGCCAAATGACACTAATTGTCGAATAATATAATATAATAATTAATATGACACACTTCTTCCCAGCTAACAACTTAACCTTTTAGGTGTGCGGTGGTTGCACACCTTATAACACCGATAATCTCCCTCTTCACCATCAAACTGAAAAGTAAACAAAAATTAAAAAAAAAGAAGACAAAAAAAAATTGTTTTTGGTCTTTTACCTGTGAATGCATTGGCTTGCCAGATCTGATTTCTTGAAACCTTGTTGTATCTCTTTAAGCCAATCCTGAGAATTTCATCGAAAGATATTAACAGCGTGTTCGTCACCAATCATTCTTGTAGCATACAAAATTTGTCACACTTTTTCATTTATTCAATAGAGGAGAAATAAATATGCGAAAAAAGATTAGCTGCTCAAACTCGTATTTTCGAATTTAGGGCTGCATTCGGTTCTATGGTTTGAAAACGGTATACTAGTTACAAAAATAGTAAAACACCGGCCAGAACACGCTACAAGGTACCACTCTTCGAGACATAATAAAAGACGTTTAAACTCGTTCCAAAAAAATAGTTTCAAAAAGGTTCAGAGCTTCCAATCCAGAAATCAGGGAAACCGCAAACAAAATATAAACTGAAAATTTGAGGAACTAATCAAATAAACTCCGTTATCGTGAAACCAAAATACAAAAGCATTAGATAAAGAAGAAATTAGAAATTATAAATTCGCGGAAAGAGAAAATTTGAATTACCTGGGCGTATATACGAGCGCCCCAATCTTGCTTTTCGGAAACATTGCACTTAAGGAGATCCATCCTAGTTTCGGCCACGACAGGGTTGCCCTTCCAATACGCATAAGGCTCCCTATCTATCCACTTCAACTTCTTGTTCCCATCTTTCAATTCCTCTATCAATCGCACCCATGGCTTTATATTTATCTCGGGCCTATCATGTTTACGAAGCATCTAATCAAAATCATTCAAGAAAAAGTACAAACCATAACATTCTTCAATCTTTTTGAGAGAATCAGTTTCTGTACTCTTGATTGATGAAACTGAGATTGAATTTATCTTGAAAACAATAATCTTGTTTTTGTTTTCGAATTGGCATAAAGACGGCATCTTCGCAAAGCGGAAACAACTCAAGTTAGAAACTGAAAGAGTTTATGCAATATAGGAATTTACAAAAACAATCTTCTGAACCACTGTTTCCTGCGGATTGATTTCAGTTTTTACAGTTTCTGAAAATTTTATAAAATGCATATAATGGCGTCTCGAAATGATGTCGTGTCGCAACACAAAGCTCAAGTTAACATTTCACAACTTTTTCTTACTAAATATTTGCAAAAATAAAGAACAATAAGGTCGACACAAAGGCTAATGGTTGCAAGATTGAATAGTAACGTGGCGCAACACGGTGCTCAAGTAAAAATTCCAATCTTTTTTCTTACTACATGATTTGCGAAAGATAAGCAACATAAAGACCATAATTACCATTGACAATATGTGGAGTATAGTACTTGCCCCTACCAAACAATAAGTAAATAAATAAAAACACGATTCATGCGCATCATGGAACGCCATTTTGATTCAACTTTCCGAATAAAAGATCTTGGAAAAAAAACTACTTTTTTTTTCCGAGAAGCAAGAATATATACTCATCAATTGAAATACCTTATCTTTTCAAACATGAGAAATGATATTGTTAGTTGTTGAGATTGTACGGTTGTTGAGATTGTACGGCCTGAAAATACTGTATATCAACCCCCATTGCCACGTCTCTAGTATAAATACATCTCTTTCTGTAATTGTAACCCTATCTCTCGCATAGGAAAACACTTCTGGCTTCAACTCCCCCACATAGTCACATTAACAAACTTGGTCAACAAATCTATGAGGTGTTCTTTGTTTCGTGTTCTTTTGATTTTTCGTTTTAGCATCTATTTTTGCAAGATTAGTCATATTTCCATGATCACCATGTCATCACACATCGATCAACCACTATGGCAGACCATACGAAAGTGAAGGTAGCAATTCAATATATACATAAACTAAAAATCTAGACGCTTACCATCCCCAGAAGGACCAGTCTGGAAAAGGAATATCCAGCGTGGCGTCATCTTTACAATACCGGAACAACGGCGGCGGAGCCGTGGCATTGGGTCCGCGGTATTTTCTCGCCACCACCACTGGCCAGTCGACGTTGTCAAACATGAGGTCCAAATCAGGCACTTGTCCGGGGTACTTCCGCAACAACTGTAGGATCCCCCAAAGGGTAAAAGTATCCCGCGACTGGAATGACTTGTGGTACGTCTCCACGTACGCCCTCCCACTGATAATCACAAGCCGAAAGTTGGCCGTCCGACGGGCGCTCTCGACCGTCTTTCTCGTAATGCCTGTGTCCCGCCACGGCTGGAGGTCTTCGTGGATCCAACGGAAGTGTTCGGGACATGTGGAGGGTAATGGACGGTCTGGATCGTCTGGTGAGCGGAAGGTTGACGGGTAGTAGTTTGCAGGGCAGGTTCGGGTCGCATTACCCGATGAGCAGTTGAGTGGAAATTCAAATTTTCTTGGAGGCTTTTTGGATATTATTATGGATTTCGAGGGATTTTCGGTATTTATTATGGGTTTGGGGGGCTTTTTGCGGATTATCGTAGCTTTAGGATTTGAGAAGTGGGTTGCTCCCGCCTTTTTTATTGTCTCTGGAGGGGTACTTCTAGTAAGAGACTGCAAAAACACAAAATAATACGGCCATAAGATTATATTTCATCAAGTCTAGAAAAGCATGCGTTACACCGAAGCACTATCGCACACAAAAAATCTGACAGAATTGACACTAAATTATGAGCTCTTAAATAGTACTTTTTCTAGGAACTATTTTAGTCAGGCTGTTAAGGACCCGCTAACGCACACATAACTTCCTTGTCTCCTCCATGGTCGGGTCAAAAATAGGAAGGTCGAAAGGTTATCAAACCAAAAATATTCGGGTTTATGCATCATTAACAGGTTATCTATTCTCACTTTCTCCATTCAATTTAAGATAATAAGAAGGTTCGAATCCATCATTTTTTTCAACCCAAACGCTCTTTTGATTTTGGGGAAAAAATTATATTAGATTCTTCTACACACCATCCTCTATTGTATAGGAAGGGTGAAATAGTTAGGATTCATTATGAAATAAAAAATCAACCAACAGGGCCTTTCTCGCACACGCACTCGCACCCGCACAACAGGCACTAATATATTTTAACCTATACTATAATAACAATGATTATAAAACATTGATCCATTTGACTCAATATATGCATAAATAGCTAGGTACAAATATTGTGCTAATAACTTTGTTGTTAAATCCTATCATTTCTTTGATCAAAATCAACACAGAGGACATTGTTACATTAGAATCGGTGTACTTTCGTACATGATTATCAATACACGAGCAAATTTCCTTGTTATTGGGTACGATTCAAGAATTCAAACAAAATTTTGTATCAATCCCTTAATTTAAGCTAACTCGATAGCATCGTTAAGGGGTCCAACTGAAATTCTAATAATTCGGGTGCTTACGGCACTAATAATTTAGGAAATGCTACACATACCCAAAACTTTTATCCAATTCTCTTATTTGCTAACGTATCAAATAGAATATTTGAATATGATTGGTTTTTAGTTGTATTGTATTAATGACTTAAATTAAGATTTTCTTGCCACATCAGCAAGTAAGAAAACCGGATAACAATTTTGGATATGTGTAGCATTGCTTTTTCCTAAATGGGCCAGAATACATTCATTTGGGCTTACTCCTGATATGGTCCAATGCTCTGCAGACACCTGGCAGTCATTGAGGTCAATTTCTTGGAAGTCCTCTCGATACAATAATTTTTTTCCGTTTAATTTACAAAAATCACTATATTTTGAGAATAAATTACTATAATCTAAGAGCAATTTATTATAAGTATTTTTAGTTTAATTTTTATTAAAATTAATTATAGTAAATTATTCTCAATTTATAATAATATTATTTTCAAAATACATTAATTTAATAAAAAAAAAAAATTATAGCTTTTCTTGTATTGAGAACAAATCCCAATTTCTTTGACAGTTGTCACGTAGAAAAAGCCATAAACACCGACACCCACGGCGCATGTTAGAAGTGAGAAACCCATTAAAAGTTAACGCAGGCTTCTACTGTCGGGCACCAAAAAAAAAAAGCCACGTGTCATACGTCATCGAAAAACCTTCTTAGCTTAAAAGAGTTTGCGTGAATTATACTAATGGTCCCCATAGTTTGAACAAAAATCCATTTGGTCTCGACAGTCTCGATTAAGACACCAACAGTCCCTAACTTTTTTAAAATATTGACGATTCAGTCCCGAACATATAAAAAGAGTCACCGCTTCGTAAATATTTTCTTAATATTAAGAACTCTGGGGCGGAGAAATTAGCTCACAATAGCAAGATTGGTACTTGGAAACTGACTAAATTATTTCTAACCACAAATGGATCAAAATCATGTGATTTTAATAATTTAGGGCGGTTTCACGTCCAAAATAGGGACCAAATATGTTGACTTTTTCAAAGGTTGGGGACAATCCATGCTACAGTGAAACTATAGGGACCAAATCGGATTTTTGTTGAAACCAGGGAAATTTCAATAACCCAAGTGACATCTTCTACAAAAGGAATTACAGAACAACATAATTAATTGATTCATGGGAAAAAAAAAAAATCAAATTTCAACATAAAACGTAAAGATGCTGAAGAAGCACTCATACATATATATATATATATATATATATATATTAATATTATTTCACGCTTAAAACCTTGGATATAATTCTAGGAGACAGGCATGGCTACTGCTCATTTTTGAGCCTTACGATGAGATCCACTTGCCAAAATTTAAGCAATCCATAATTTAAAAAAATATATATATACTTCATTAAAATTTGTATCATTAGATCTAATTCTACAGCTAAAAATGAGCAGTAGTATGTTGCAGCTATTATGTGCACTTGCAAACCGATTTTCAAATGTTGCAATTATAAATTTAACAATACATACATATATATATGTGTGTATATATGAATTTGGTAATTGGTACTTACAGAGAGGGAGGTGTTATCGAGCCAGCGCGTGGCTAAGAGGGCGCCGGAGAAGAAGAGGAGAAAAAAGAAGAGAAGAAGAGAATTTCTGGAATAAGAAACCCTCTTAATAGTTGCAATTAGATCCCAAATCGTGTCCCTAAAATGCTTGTAAATTCCCGATCCATTATGATTATTCCACTTGTACCTTCGCATTCTCTCTCTCTCTATCTATCTATCTATCTCTAAATTCGAATTTTTTTCCTGCTAAAATGGTTTGAAATATGTTTGGGAATTTTATGGAAATGATTAATAGTAATGAATTTATTCAAAGGGTTGAATAAAAAATGTGAGTCTTTTGACTCGTGTTGAGTGATTAATGAAGCGGTTTTGAGATTATTAAATAAGGGACTAAATTTAAGGAATCTGAGTTTGGAGAGAGAGAGAGAGAGAGAGAGAGAGATGGCAAGGATGTGTATTCTCGTGATCAAAAATACGTTTTTCTTTTTCTTTTTTTCTTTTTGAGGGAAAAGCAGAGTATTTTTGGGGGTTAATTACAATAATTGTCCCGCAGATTTGATCAAATTTTAATTTGACTCACATAGTATTAAATAAAATATTAATAATCCCAAAAAAAAAATATTTGAAATTATGCATCCGGTTGGTGAGATACTTATGGGTTTGATAAGATAGGCTATAACTCATCCATAATTTGAACAAATCAATCAATAATTTATCTTTTTTTTTGTAATTTTTTTTATGCAATTTTAGTATTCTAAATTTTTTTTTTTACCTTTATCCCCCTTAAAATCCCCCTTACATTTGATCACCAAGTCACATAAGAAATTTTGATCGGTGGTTGTCCCAAGGTGGTGGAAGGGATGAAGTCCCAATCAAAACATTGATGAAAATGATCAAAAATCAAATTTATAAATACTTTTTTGCATTTACTTTTTTAATGGATACCTATTTTATTTTGAATCGTTGACATTTTTATTTAATTGGATGATTGAACCATAGTTCGAAAAATCGGTGTTTCCGTACCAAAGTGAGACGCCAAAAATTTTTAAAGAAAAAAATATAAGAGAAACGATTAAGAACATTATGGATACTAGTAAGAAATAGAGGAAATTTGACGAGTATGTATTCATATAAAATTAAATAAAAATTAATAAAAATATAGTGAAATATAGAATTTTTAATACTTTTATGTTATTTTTTACATATATTCTTTAAATTATGAGGAATATATTATAAAAAATATTAAATATAAGTATAAAAATACACGTATAACAGGTATACGTAAATTTGGAAAATATTTTCAATACTAAATCAAATAGTTACATATATTTTATCTACATTTGCCACACATTTTACAATCATATATGATAAATTTTTCAGTCCGTTTTTCCTATATTTTTAGACCGTATTTCTTGCTTTCGTTTCCACCGGTTGTGGTTTCCATTTTCGAATGGAGCAATTAGGGATTGAACTTGCAGTCCCTACATTTCCTTGAAGACTGACCATATTAAAGATGTCATTTACAATGAGGTGATTTTCAAACTATTGGGTTTGTTGAGAGGACTAAATTAGGTAAATAAAACCTAATTAACAAGTACAAGCCCTTATATAAGAAAAAAAAATAAAAAAGTTAAATAGCGTTATTAAGTTGGTAAGCTCTAGAAAATCACAAAATCATGATAAATATTCCTAATAGTGTTTTTCATAATTTTTCAAAATCTCTTTCATGCTCACAGCTGATGATGTGGCAAAATAAATAATTATAGGTTTACAATATGTCTTAATTGCTATACTCCTTAAATTAAAGAAAACGAGGTAAAATTACATACAAAAAGAATATGAATTTGTAATATTTTCCGTCACTTGTGAAATAATAGTCATTATACAGATAGAAAACTTTTGTGTTTATTTTATATGATAAAATTAATATCAACCGTACGATTTGGAGAAAGAGAGGGTTGAAAAATAAAAAAAGGGTCATATGATCCAGATAATTTTAATATTTTATTTCAAAAGGGACATAGTATTGGAAATCACATTAAATTGTAACATTGTGCAATTAAAACAGATAAAGATAGTAAAACCATGGGTGATTTCATATATATTTTAAACTTTATCATTATGGTAAAACCATGGGTGATTTCCATCACTTCATAACGTCGAATTTAAATCTCCATTTGCTGCAATAATTTCTTGTATAAAAATATAAATGAAAGGAAAACCCTTTCACAAAAATTATAAATTCAGGAATAATATTTCATTTTCTCCGCAAAGAATCACTGGTAATCATTATGCCAAACAAAGCGCAAATTTGCAACAAAGCAACAAATTCTTTTTCTTTGCTAAAATTTGAATCACGACATACATCTATCTACTATGTTGGTGCGACTACCAACCAACTGATGTGCCACATCATCAAGCAGTCGATGTGGCACCAGCTTGTTGGCTGGTATTTGCACCAGAAACTGTACTAATCACCTATGTTGTACTAAGTGTGCAAAAAGTTATTAAAAGATTCAATTGAGTAATGCTGGAGATGATGTACAAGAATCGAATTCTCATTCAGCTACTTTGGAAATCTTAAAATAATGTAGGTTACGTTTGGTTACAATTTTTAAGCAAATAAGTCAATTTATTTCAGATTGAGAAAAAAATTGAATGCATTTAGTTTAAAACTTTCAACTCATTTGGGCCAAAATAGTAAACAAGCTTAGCTTAAATACTAAGAAGCCAAATGTTGTCCACTTGGAGTTTATAAGGAGCAACCAAACAAGCCCATATTCATCAAAATTTCTCCGACAATACAGGATTCATTTCGCATAAATGAAACAAGTAATGTTAAAACCAATCGAACCAATAGTTTCCAGACATCATGAGATGCAAACCAACAAAGCTTTTCTAGTCAATCCTAGCAAAAGCTGGCAACTAGAACAGAAAAGCCAGCAATAGAAATTATTTTGTTATCAAACAGAAACTAACATGCAGATTTGAACAACAAAATAACGAACATCCAGCAATAAAATTTGTAAGCCGTTCTAATCCCCTCGAACGAACAAGAAACAGGTTTCAAAACCACACGAGATAAGAAACAATGGACCATGGCCTACACAAGGTTATTTAACAAATGATCCGAGAAAAACATCACAAAATGGGTTCATTTAGTTGCAACTTTTAAGCAAATAAACTAATTTATTTCGGACTAAGAAAAAAACTGGATGCAACTAGTTTAAAATTTTTATCTTATTTAAGCCAAAACAACAAATAAGCTCAGCTCGGCTAAATGCTATCGAACTTTTAAGCAAATAAGCTTATAAGCTGCAACCAAACAAGCCCACTGTTGCCACGACCCAAAGCTTCAAGTTACGAGGCTCATATTATTTGATCATGTAGTTTCAAATCCTATGCTAGTTTGGTCCGCATACAAAATGCATTACGCTCCGGGGCTCAACAGGTTCACTTCCAATTTTAGCAATTTAAACCTGTACCACGCTACTAATTCAGAGTAAATTTTCACATTGAAACCCCATCATACTTTTAGTTTAGGGTCCTTACCGTGAAATAAGGTTGGTATGAGAAAGCCCAAAGTCCTCAAAAACGCTGTGTTACGGTAGGCTGCCTTTATGAGGACGTACTCGATAAAATGATGGCCCTAATAAGTAATAACCATATGAAGTGGTGACAAACAGGGACAAATGATCGTCAAGTGAAAACAGTATAATTTGTTTTGATTCCATTTTTAACTGGATGTTATGAAGAGAAAACAGATAGTGTGAACAAGTCTCTGAAACAAATACTACTACATAGGGGCAATGATATTACCATTGTACCCGAGACGATAGCAAAGGAAATATTTTGAGCGAAGTTTCAAATTTACTCAAGACACCACTATATGCTCCAAGACTATACCGGTGACTATATAACTAACATCTACAACATCAACGTGCATTGGCCCTTAGAAGAAGATCGATGCAAAGTGAAGCACACCAGAACAACTAACAAACTAATTGAGATTCATCATCTCAGAGGAGAAAGCAATTCAGCCACAGAAATGCATAAACAATGTATGAATGTTCCAATGTAAGCAAGCAGATCCCTAGACTAACCCTTGTAAAACATGTCACCCAACAAGATCAAAAATTCCTTTTCGCCATGGTGTTTCAGCGACCAAATGAACAGATTTTGTCAAACATTTTCAAATGTTTTGGAATTGTTTAAAGAACTTAAATTGCATGAGAACTTTCATAAGCAAAAAGATCACAAAACAATAATATGCAACTCTAATAACTAGTTAGCCAAACAATACTTGATCTTTTGATATTTATTGCAAGTTTATCCCTTGGTTTTCACTATGCTTTTGACCCAAACAAACGCATTCGACTATTCTGGCAATAGAAAGACTATTTCCCTGGCGGCACAACAAAATAGAAAAACAAAAATTTGGTCAAATAATAAGAGTAAAAAATTGAACTTACATTATACCTGCAATGAGCAGTGGGCACCGGATGCCAAGAGAACTTAGTTGAAACCAATAAAAAATGGTACACAAGTCAACAATTTATCTCCTCAGCATCTTTTGTACCCTTTGAACTTTGTGACGAGATGAATATAATGGCCCTTTTCTATCATTTGTCTTATTACTTCATGAGCTTCGGTTAGCTTTCCAGCATTACGCAAATTACTAACTAAGGTGTTGTAAACAAGAAAATTAGGGTTACATCCTCTAGATTCCATCTCTTTAAGCATTGAACATGCCTTCTCATACATTCCCCCCATGCAAAGCCCACGAATCATCGAATTATACGTAAAAGCATTTGGCATTTGCCCTTTCACTATCATCTCATCGAATAACCCTTGAGCCTTCTCAAGCTCCCCCGCCACTATATACCCCGTGATCAAAACAGTGTACGATACTACATCAGGTGTACATCCGTTCTTAACCATCTCGCCGAAAAAGTACTCACACGCACTTAAATTTCCGACTCGGCTGAGCCCATCTATCAGTGTCGTAAAGTGGAGAACACTCGGATCACAACCAACTTCTTTCATGTAGTTCAAAAGGTTAAGCGCAGCTAAGGGTTTATCTCCTTTCCCAAGTACATGGAGGAGAATGTTATAGGTATGCAAATCTGGTGAAAATCCATTTCTGCCCATCTCATCAATCAATCTATGAAACTGATCAAGCTTACCTAATCTATATTTGGCACACATAAGTATATTGTAAGTTAGAATATCGGGGGAATGGCCATCTTTTAACATCTGCTGATATACCCACTCGATTAACCTATATTGGTTCACAGAAAGAAGTGAATGAAGAATCGCATTGAACGAATGCTTGAACGGCCTATAATTAAACGCCTTCGACTTGATGAACCTTTCTACAACTTTCCTAGCCAATCCAACCTCGCCACATGTGCATATCAAAATGTTGAACGTGCGTGCTGTTGTAGGGAATCCTTTCTCGGTCATCTCATCGACTAGCCGCCACATCGCCTTGAACTCCTCTGCATCCGCAAATATCTTCATAATCAAATGATATGCGTTTACAGTGTGATTGTAATTCTCTTGTTCACCTGACCAAACAAAGAACTTGTACCCTAGTTTTGCACATCGGGTCTTATTAACGTAGTTAATCGTTCTCAAGATCTCTAAAAGAACTTCTCTGACCAATAGGCCAGAAACTTTAATTCTCAAATCATCTAATGCCGCTTTTGTATCAAAACCAGGGCCATCTTGTTGAAGAACTTCAATAACTCTTTTTGCATCAACCTTTGTATCAGAGACAAAATTTCGTTTCCCTGAATAATTACCTAAATGATCACTTTCGAAACTCATTTCCTCTCCTATACTACAAGGAGACTCGTCCAAATTGAATTTGTCGTATCTAAAGTCGGCATCTTGGCCCTTCCAGGCCTCCTTCAAGGCCCTATCTACGCTTTCGAAACCATCATCGCCACCATTTCCAAAAGTAGTGCAGCCGCAAAAGGAACGCGAAACACACGATAAACAATACATACTTTGAACAAATCTCTTCCCAAGAAGAGCTACAGAGAACATTTCTCAACCATGAATCCAACAGAGCAGCTTAAGCCCTCGTCTCCATACTTGAAAGTTACAAGAATAGACTACTCAGAACCCAAATTTCATCTAAATTTCCAAAACTATAGCTAAATCACTTTTGGCATACAATGCTTGAAAGACTGCGTTTTTACAACCCAATTGAATCTATCAGTGATTCTCGCTTCCAATTCATTTTATGAACCACTACAACCTGCAAAGAAAAGAAAAAACACAAATTTGATAACCCATAAGTAGAAATGGAAACAAATTATTTGGAAACTTAAATACTCAATGGACTTGAGAGCTATTCAAAAGTATGTGAATGTCATAACTCTCTTAGCTTGTTGTGCGAGGAATTATCATCAAGTACCAAATATTAAAAAAGCTCAAATGATGACATATTCTCTAGCCAAAACGAGTCTACTTAATAATTTCTATTGCAACTCCTAATTATCACCTTTGTCATCATCCAAGCCTCCAAAGAATTTGGCCTTCGCTAAATTGAACCAAAATAAGATATCATATCATTAATGTGAATTTCCCAACACCACTCTCTCATGTTTAAAGCAAGATGTCTTTTCGTACACTTGCATCAACGTTTTTAGAGGTCTACCCCTACATTTTCTTTCCTTCCACGCATTAACGTTTCGCTCTTGCTAACAAGTGCACTCATAAGTCTCCATGTTACAATCCCAAACTGCCTTAGACCACTCTCACTCGTCTTATCCTCAATTGAAGTCACACCTCATATTGCACAAAACTCTTCATTTTTATCTTTCAGAGTCTTCCACGCATCCAATTATCATTCACTGAACCCAAAAAAGGTGGAAAATGTGGCAGCACAAAAGAACAACTAGAGACAAAGTATATTTAAAATTTCAATGAACCAGAGAGGTATGTAAAATATCATAAAACTTTAATCTTGTCATGGGATATACGACATCAATTAGCAAGAACCCAAAATCCTAATTGATGAAGATCAATAAGGAAGATTTGAATATTTTAAGTTATTTATTTATTCAAATGAGTTAGTGTTTTATTAAGTTTAATAAGTTAGTCAATTATTTCCTCAGGGAATTTAATTGGGCTATCTAGTATTTTCTTTTATGTTTTATACTATAATTTTATTTTCTTTTCTAAAATTAGGGTTTGTTCCCCTATACATATGGGGCTTACGAGTCTTTGTTATTTAGATTTCAGAATTGATTATTGAGAATAAAATAATTGTGTTTCTTCTTCCTCTTCTTTCTTCTATTTCTCTACCTTTCTTTTCCTATTTCTCTCATTTTCTCCTATATTCTTTATTCTCTCTAATTGGTTCTGCATCAATTTAGTATCAAAGCCCAATCTCGATCCAGCTCAATGTTTGCTTTGATTTTTTGTGAGAAGTAAATTTTTCAGTTAGTGAAATCACCATATTGGAAGGAGCACAAAAAAATAAAATAGAATAAAATTGTTAAGTGGTCTAACCACTGCTGTTTCTCACCACCATCAATGCGGCGCATCGTCGCCTCGCTGCCACAGGCCTCATCACTACCAGCCCTAGACAAATACACCAGTAGCCCAAAACCCATTTACCCTACACCATCAGCCAATACTCTCAGCTTTGGAGAAAATTCACCCTTAATTTGGAAAATTTTTGAATTGGGTCCTAAATTATGGGAAAAAATACAATTCAGACCCTATCTTTTGAGTTATAGATATAGATGTCATGGATATTGAAAAGACGTTAGAGGAATGCTTGCACTAAGTGCAAAGTGAAGGGTAAATTTTGCAAGCTAATTATCGATCGCGAGTATTATATGAATTATGTCTCCCATTATTTTGTGAAAAAACTACAACTACCAACATGGATACACTATACACCACATCTTTTTTAAGGAATTTATAAGATAATGAAACGATGTGTGATTCCTTTTTTCTTTTGGAAAAGTATATTCGGGTGTGGTGATTTGTGACGTAATTGATATGAAACATTGTGATGTAGTGTTTAGCAAAACTTGGCACTGGAAAAATAATACTCTTTATAACCCAACAAACAACACATAATCTTTATTTTTAGGGAGTTTAAAAACTCAACTTAATTCTAACAATAAAAAATTTCGTCTTATCAAAAAGAAACAAGAAGAGAAAATTATTGTACCAAGTCAAAATCTTTTTGTTGAAAAAAACGAGAATGTTCGAGATATTTCGCAGTGTATGAACGAAAAGATTGAGGATGTCAATAAAGAGGAAATTTTGGATTTAGGCAACATACTAAGGGATCCTTTGGAAATTATTCCCATTAGTGATACAATAATTGATT
>MKEJ01072731.1:0-10466 GCA_001753735.1 Embelia ribes | reverse complement strand
TTATCGTGTGAATTTTTATTTTTTTTCTTCTTTTTATGGCTTTTAATAATTATTGTAATTATAATATTAAGTTTAAAATAAAAATAATAGGATAGACTTTTAGTCCCACCCCTAGTTGACGAAAATAACATGAAATAGTTTAGGATTTCGCATGCTAATTTAAGGTCGTAAAAATTACCTGGTATAATAATTTATTATTTCAGGCAGTGTGTTTATGCATATGCCGTTAGTGGTAAATTTACAACTTTAAAAAATGATTGGGGTATTCACATATGCAAGTCTTTTGAAACTCTTGAGCTTAATTATGAGCACACTCCGATGGCACTTCCGAGGTGCTTTAGCTGTATTAATAAACTTGATAATCATTTTTACTTAGAGTATAAACCTATGAATTCGAAGTCTGGAATAATAATAATCAAGAAAATTAGCATGTGAAAGAGGAATTAACTAAATCATGTATCTGAGTCAAACTAGGGGCAAGTAGTCATTTTAGTATTCTTTTCGTCAAATTAGAGTCGAAATCACTAAACACAACTTCCAGTGAAATTTTTATTTTTCATTCTTTGATTTTGTCCCGTTTTATTCCGTTTTCGCTCAGAAAGCCATACAATCCCTATGTTCAATACCCGGTACTTAATTGGTAAAATTACGACCGATACTGTATACTTGCGGTTCATTAGCCGATACACAATTCTGGTCCGGTCAAAACTGACATCTCCGGTAACTATGGTTTAACATTGTCTACTAATTTGAATATTTTAGGATTATAATATAATGAAAAAATATAGATGCAGCAAAATATTTTATTTTCTTAAGATATAGGGATCAAATATTTTTTCATAACTTGGGAACTATTGTCTGCATCAATTGAAACCATTGGAACTAAATATAACTTGTTCAAACTTTGGGAACAATCTTATATATAAAGCCTTAGGAGTCAAATCCTTCAAGTTGTATCCACTTTGTCATGTGCCAAAATTACCCTTCAAAAATCCATAATTTGCACGTCATTTTCATTTAACATTTAGTTTTCGATTGGCATATAGGGAAAAATAAAAAAAAGGCAGTTGTATTTCCTCTAATTATATGGGTTCCATTACTCCACCCTTTCTCCCTCATCTTTGCTTCTCTCTCTTTTGGTTGTTTCTCCCCCTTTCCTCTCTAATTATGATAAATTTATCCGATTCTCTTCTTTTTAGTTTATTTTTGTTACATCCGATTACTTTCATTTCTATCACAAACTTTTCTGTGATTGAAATAAATAAGAACAAATTTTGGAATGTTTTAAACGTATTGCACATACACACACATCACGCGTGTGATGGTGGCCAGTTATTATAAAGGCGAAGGTTTAATACATTCCCTGACCATTTTTTTTTAAAAAAAAGAGGATTAGTAATGCCATGAAAAAATTAAAAGAAATATTCTATTTATTAGTTTTTAGCATATAAAGGATGATATGTACCAATTTTGTACATACTATAGCCACCAAAATGCAATTCATCATCTAATGTTTCCATAACTGTAATTTTTATGGGATTTTATGTATAAAATTTGAAAATTTTTAATAATTTTTTTAATCGTATGTCAACTTTAAAAGCTTGTGAGGTATTTGAGCTAAAACTTTAAGGAGTTAATTTTTCCTCCTTTTTCTTTTGACATTTAATACAGCGAAAATTATATACAAAATCTTTTAAACTACCGCACGCAATATCTTGATTCAATCTTACTGGAAGTGTCAAATACCTTCACCTAAAACCGGTGAGTAAAATAATATTTTTTTCATCATATTTTAATATTTTTTCATTTCTTTTTAGCCAGTCCCAAAATATAGTAAATTTCTTATTTTAAAAAAATAGTTAAAAATTATTTTATGAAAATGACCTTAATTATTTTTCTCATTCAATTACCCCATTTATCATGAGTTGTACAAGATAAGTAGCATTAATGTGGACTACATTAAGAAAGAGAATAAAAATATTTTAAATATTAACAATATTAATTAAAGTTTTCTAATTTTTGTGGGACACAAAAAAGTGACTGTTAAAATAGGATGGATGAAAGTATCTTGAGATTTTGGCATTGGATTATAATATAGTTTAAACTTTCTAACTTGACATTAGAAAGTTCATTTATATGGTGTACAATTTTCCAAATCCAGCAAATGCCTTGAATTTAATGATCTCTTAGTTTTCTTTTCAAATGTTAAAACAGAAACGTGTTTTGACCATAGAAATATGTATTTTGTGGCATATAAGCATAATGTATTGCATTGTGCATCATTGTATTAGATTTTATTCAATCATACATGACTGTATCACCTAATACCTATATTTGACATGGTAAATTCCTATTAGCTTATTATGGATAATTTTCCCCCCTTTCAATGGATATTTTCAAATCATTCATTAGTTCGTTGACTTGTAGTCACATATAAAAATCAACTATTGTGATTTTGATTTGTAAATTGTACTCATAGCTAATTTCAAAAACAATGTATTGTATAGCTAAATATTTAACACATTCACACGGCTTTCTTTAAACCATTAACTGTAAAACAAAAATTCTTCTTACCGTTATATAATTGATGATTTAACTATAATTACATATTTAATGTGAATACGTATGAATATACATATTGGAATCATCAAAATATAATTTATAAGTGGAGATTTAGTGTAGCATATTACGAGTTGAGATCAAGCGTAATGTTTTAAGGAGTTAAGCTCAAGTAGCTTGCAAGCAACAACGCTCGTATCCGAAGTCACATAAAAATAAATTGAACTTTTCACAGGATGTTAGTAACAACACGTGGAATTAAATGTGACATATTGCATTATAGGAAATCAAATTGACACAGAAGGCTTCTTGTTATGGGTTCACGTGCGAGCCCAACAATACATTCAAGCCCAAGTAAACTGTAGTAATTGTTTATAAATAATTGATTTAATTAGAAAATCCAGTAAAAAAGTGAATTTTAAATTTGAAAGCTATAAACCAATGGTAACTCTATTGTCTTTTTCTTTAGTTTAATGATTACCATGGCTTAATATGGTGTACTTCTTTTGTCCATGAATCATTGATGTGGTCAAATTGAAAAATTAAAGTTTTTAATATTTAAATTGAATACAAAGAACCAAAATAATCATCATTATTTTTGTCTTATTCTTCACTTAATTCTTTTGAGGAGCAATTTTGGTAATGCTTTTGCTTTGTAATGATGGAGCTTTCACCAAAAAAAATAAAATGCATGTATTATTTATGAACAGAGAAGATAAATCATTTATGTACAGAAGGAGTAACTCATTAAATTTTACAATAACTATGTTGAAAATTAAACTTAGTTTAGATCACAATTAGCTTGTTTACGTTCTTTTATTTGGAGCATGTTTATATTTGGACTTACATTAATAAGTTAAGCTCATTTTTGTCTTATGTAGCCTACAAACCCAGGTAAAAAAAAAAATAAAATTATATATATCTAGATTTTTTCTTCTATAATTCTTTTAGAGATCTCTTCCTAAAATATATTAGATATTTTTGTAAAATCTTGAAAAGAATTCTAGATATATAATGTGAGCTATTGCATTGAATAAATCTCGATCATTCATTTTGGGTGAGGAGCAGCATAAATAAGTGTAATGTTGCTCATTTGTAACGAGGCCAAAAAAGTTCCAGCAATAAAAATATATCCTTCTTCTAAATATCAATTCTCCATTAAAAATTTTCAATAGGCTAAACACCAGAAAAAAGAAATGTTTTAATAGTTTTTGGATATCTGAAAGAGTGAATTTAATAATTATTTATGTAAATTATCAATAATTTGTAAGCTTATTGCATTGATAACTGAATTAATGTTATTTGTAACTAAATGTGAAGATTTTTGCATTGGAATATCATTAGTCTTCAATCAAATAAGGACAATAAATGTTACATAGTTTGTAGAATTCAATTCAAACATCAGCCACCAAATCCCTCCCTCTCTCCTCACATAATTCCAGAATACCTTAGTATACATATAACACCATCTCTCTCCTCACAAAATTCCAGAATACATACCTTGGTATGCATATAACACCTCCTCACTCGGTAAAAATTTTAGTAGGAAAATAAGAACAGAGTCGGCGAAAGGGCATCTTTTTGGCATCATCAAAATTATACTATCCAAAGCAAAATCGGTGAGTATCTCCCGCAAATACAAATTATAGTATGAGTAATCTCCACTGCTTTTGACGGGTAACAAAGCTTCATTAGAATTGAAAATCTAGCTATAGTTTCACATGGAAGGTTTTATTTTTCTCCGGAAAATTATCTTGGTCAATCTCCTTTTCTAAAAATTCGGGAGAATTTGATAAAAAGGTTCTATAATTTCGTGGGAAAATCGAATGGGTCCATTTTCATCGCTAGAAATTCCGAATTTCCAACAAATTTGAGGAGAAATTCAAAAGTGTTTCACTATTACTCAGAAAATCACAAGGGTAGTTTCAGTTTCTGGAAATTTTGAAGAATTTGAGAAGAAGGTGCATTATTGTTTCGCCCCAAAATCAGTCAATCGTATTTTCTCAAAATATTCCACCTAAGTTGAGAAAAAGCTCAAAAGGTATTATTATCCCGTTGAAAGATCTTACGGGTTTGTCTCAAACCGTACTGAGGTATCGGTTCATGTGCTTTTTGTAAATGGCGGACCCACAAGACTCTCCCGGCATGTACATCAGCTTCTCAGCCGCCGATGATGAGGATACTCCACGTTGGCAGTCTCCGGTTTTTGACCGGTCAGGGGAGATGTCCGCTATGGTGACAGCTTTAACACATGTTGTCTCCGGGCAGAGGATTTATAGGCCGGAACAGAGTAGGGTTAGTTCTGGTATTTACTCATTTGGTTCTCCTTTGGGTTCTTCTTCTTCAAGCACAGGTGGGCAGAAGAGAGGGAGAGAGGAGAGGAGAGAGTTTCAACGGGTTTATGGAGGGTTTACGGATTTTAAGGGTGGAGATTTTTCTTCTGTTACCGCAGGTTAGTACATAATTAACTCTGTTTTATCGCACTTTTTTTTTTTTTTGTGGATATTTGATTTTTCTGAAATTAATTTGAGCTAAGATCAATTATTTCACTAATGTAGTATGTTGATATACTTAAAGGAAAAAATGAGTTATAGAATAGTAAAAATATTTTTACACTATAATTTAATACTAAAATTTTATATTAAAAATTTAACATCAAAATTCTTCGCACTTAAAAATTATGTGGGGTGGTGAAGGTCCTTTAAAATCTCAAGTAAAGAATGTGAAGGTATGATGTTCGGAGCCCACGAATTGTCTTTTTTTTTTGTTTTTATTACAAATATGATAAAATAATAAATTAGAGTAATTTAACCACCTAAATAATTATATAATTATTTGTTGACGAAACATGGGGAATAAAAACACTTCTTCAATGATGGGGAGGAGGGGGGGTTTTGAATGTAAATAAGGAGAGTTCCTTGTGAAAAAACAATTAAATTATAAATGCTTATATTTTGATTACTTATCTTCCTACGTTATTAAATTTTTCTCGATACGACACATAACAAATGTTGTTGTGCAGCTAAATAATTGTTGATTTGTGATGTACGCAGATATGGCTAGCACAACCGTAGGTAATAATAATATTACATTGTTGAAATGAATATAACTTGTCCTTGATTAAATAGCAACCGAACAGGTCTCAACCACTACCGCACCATTCTCGGCCGCCACTGCACCACCGCAAACTCCCTCCGCTGACACATCGCCATGTGACAAGACAGGCGAGCAAAGACGCAAATACAGAGGCGTCCGACAACGACCATGGGGCAAGTGGGCTGCGGAGATCCGGGACCCACACAAGGCGGCCCGAGTGTGGCTCGGCACCTTCGACACCGCCGAGGCTGCGGCCCATGCCTATGACGTGGCCGCGCTTCGCTTCCGTGGTAACCGCGCTAAGCTCAACTTCCCAGAAAATGCACACCTCATCCTGCCGCCAACTGCCCCTCTCACGACTGCCGGAGGTCCCCCTCCGGAAACCCATTTTCCATCGTCAACGCTCCACCAGCCATCTCCTTCCACTGCTGATGTGGCGGCGAGGGACTACTGGAAGTACTCGCGGCTGCTGCAGGGTAGTGTGGACTTTCCACAGCAGAGTTTCCTTGGGCAAATGATTTATGAATTAAATTCACAAAATTTAAGCTCGTCGTCATCAACGAGCACTTCCTCTTCGTCGTATCCTCTGCTATTTTCTGGTCAACAAATGGGTGTTTCGCGGCCGCCACATGATCAGAGTTCTGGCAGTGGGTTGATTATTCCACCACCTTGGACCGGATCCGACCAATACCCTCCCTCCTCTTCTAGTTGAATTTGAACTTTCACTACTGTTTTTATTTAAACAAATATACAAATAATATTTTGCAATTTTTTTTGTTCTTTTTTGATTGATCAACTTTCTAAAGGATAATAAAAGTTTAATTAAGTTAAATTAAAAAAAGCAGAATTTTGGACTGTTTATGTTTCTCATTGTTCAATATCATAATGTCCTTTATACTCTTTTACTATTTTTACCTCCAATTATATTTTAGCATATATTGATGATGGAATATATAGAATAGTGTAGCGGATGGAATATGCAAATATTTGAAATACATTGCATAATTATTAACATTAGTACATCTTTAAGTTTCTAAGTATCTTATAAATTAAAAGGGTCCCATCCAATGTAAATAGGCTTCTTATTATTCAACATTATCTATTAGATAGATTGTGTACGTAAGTTTGCTACGGAATTGTTGACAGGACGAGAATATGAGACATGGATAATAAGTTTTTGTGTTTGTGATTGACCCAGTCAAAGTTGACTAAGATTACATACATATTGTGTAACTAGCGTATATTACAGGAATTGTATGAAAATATTTTATTTTTAAATTTTAAGTTTTTTATAATAATTTTTTTTTATAAATTTGCCATACGTAAAATAATGAATTTAGTATATATCAATTGTGGATTAATTTTTTTAATATAATTGTATGCTTAAATTTTAAACAATGTGTATATTTTCACCCATAAACTGACATTAACATATTAAATCTATAGTTTTTTTTTTCATTTTTTTAAATATAATTTTTATACTTTTGTTTCAATATTTAAAGTCGGTTTTTGTATATATTTTAAAGCAATACGTTTTATGTAGTTCCAAAAATATTAGTTTTAGAGAAATTCTATTATGATATTATATATAAATAAAATTACAATAGAATTTTAATAAATTTTATTTTATAAGAAGTTTTGGTTTGATGGATATATATCATGATGAGTTTTATTATTCAATTTCTAAATTTCGAGAACAAATATCAATAGTTATTAGTACACTTGTCGAAAATATCACGAAAATAGATAGAAGGACGACTTTCATATATATAATTTCTCCAACATGAATAATTTTTTTTTAAAAGCATAAAAAATTTAATCTGTGAACTGATATTGACTTAATAAAAATATAATTTTCAACATAAATAAATTTCATTTTTTTTAAATTGATTGTTAATCTTTTGCTCCAATGCATTGAGTTGGTTTTGCAATATGTTATATATCTATATGTTGTATATGTTTTCAAGAATATTAGGTTTAGAACAATTATATTATGGTAAAAGTTTGAATAAAATAACACAATTTAAATAAATTTTGCTTTCTAAGAAATTTAGGTTTGATAAAATTCTATTATGATAAATTTTATTATTTAAAAATCTTATATTTATAGTGCAATTATCAATTGATTATGCAGACTTTTGTTACAAATAAAGCAAAAATAGATGAAAGAATAATTTTCATAATTTTGTTCCATATCACAGAATCGGTTTTTTTTATATGTTATAGATATATGTTTTATATGTTTAAAAAAAAATTGGGTTAAGATAATTTCTATTATAGTATTTTTTAAATAAAATAATACAATTTAATAAGTTATATATTTTAAGAAGTTTAAGTTTTGTGGAATCCTTGTATGATAAATTTTATTAGTTATGACTTCTCATAATATTTTTTTTGATTAAAAAATTATATGATATTTGTTTCTGATATCCATTGTTTTATTTTCGAGTATTTATTTATGGAAAGAGATTAGAGTGAAGATTGTATTTTTAGAATTTAATTGCTTCATAATAGATCTATGTATATATTATGAAAAAATATTAGGAGATTGCATGATTGGCATTAGTATATCAGAATAAATTAAATTTATGTATATGTCGACTTGATTGCTAAATTGCTAAGTGCATTTATCAAAAGACTATGCGAATACTTGTAAAAAAAACTATTCACTCATTTCTCAAAAAATTATGTAGTCACATATTGTGATTAGAGCGAAAGTAACATAAGCTTTAATTTTTATATTAATGAGACTATAAAAAAATCTTTGATATTAATGAGAGATATTAAATTGAAAAATCTATATAATGATAATTATTTGATATATTCCTCTATTGTATATATAGTTCTTACTTTGTGATTCTTTGTAACACATTCGAGTTAATGATGTATTTTCAAACGTTTGATTGATTAATAACAAATGGTGTTTATATAGGCATAAAAAGCTCAAAATATTCATGAATAAATTTAAGCTCGGTAAAATAAGACTAATTAAATAGAGCAAACCTTATAAACAAATTAGCCAAATTTGAACATGTTGAGATTTTACCGGACTCGGCTCAATTGTAACTTAAGGTAAAATGATTTTCACCTTGGCATGTGGTTCATTTTATATCTTCTATTCCACGCAAGTTTGCCATCCTTGTCTTGCGGAAATTTATTTTCAAAGTACAAATAAATAAATAAATAAATACATACATATATATATATATATGTGTGTGTGTGTGTGTGTGTGTGTGTATTTATGTACGTATGCATATATAATATGGTACAATTAGTTGCACGTTGGATAGCAAAAAAATTTATCGTTAGATCATTATAAATATGGATTATATATATAGATTCTGCAGTGTGCTTTATACTAATTTCATTACAATAACTAGCATCGTTTTTTTGGGATCTAAGCGACATTTAAGAGGCATTTACGAAAAACATTGTAGTGTGTTGGTTACAATAACGTGACCACGTCAATATATTGAAATTTATGTACAAAGAGCGTGCACATATGACTAGCTAACGTTTACCAAATACCAATAATAGCTAGCTAAGGTCTTTTTCAAGTTAATCTAAGATGATGAATTAATATGATGTATTTTCCTTATTAGGCTAACTGAAAATCACTGAGTCAATTTTTTGTTCATAGGAAGAAACCCATTCAAGCCAAAGCATTGACAAAGATTTTGCTAACATAAAAATTAATAAGCATAAATTGGAGAGCTATATATCTTATATTTGCCCATAATTTACATCTATCTTATAGTGATTGGAGATTATGATTGCTAATTTGGATATTTAATTTATTAAAAGTCAGCACTCGTATATAATCTCCGGTCACTATAAGATAGATATAAATTATGGATAAATATAAGATACATAGCTCGCCAATTTATACTTATATATATATATATATACTTATGCAACTCAATTATATACTGATACGAATACAATAATACTTACATATGACTCACACATGATTAAGTTTGCTAAAATCAAGCTTTTTGAGGACGAGGAATTTTAGTTGAAATAAAAAAATTTGACGGGACAAATGTTAGGTAAAGTGTTGTATTATACATTTATATAGTAACTTGGTGCTTAGGAGCCCATCATATATATGGTACATATCTGTTACGTCTCTAGTTACAAATACATTATATTTGCTTGTAAAGATTTCATTATATTATAAAATATTGACGATGCTGGATATGCTCAAGCAAGTACGAAAGAAACATTATATATTATCAATTAAAAAATTAGGCAAGAGAACAAAGTGGATAAGGCCTAATCTCCTAGTTAATCAACTCCAACGCAATATTCGAGGAGATTAATCGCTAGAAATAGAAAACATATACCCCAATGCTTATTAATTTGTATGGTACATATATATATATACTATGTTGATATGTAATTATGATTTATAATGAAATGATATTATCATACTCATTATAAATAATAATCACAATTATGATTTAAATTTTATAATATATTACAATGATGTACAAAAGTACTGATTTATTAATTTAAGACTAAACATTAAAATAAGTCTTCTCTCATACAATCGTATAAAAATGCTATTATTAATTACTTGAGTAAGAAGTTTACGTCGAAAGAAATCTACACGTCAATCTATCCTCTCTTTCTATTATTTTATTTTGTTTATAAAATATAATATATACTACTTGCGTAATTACCTCTACGAAATACCCCCATCCCTCTCAAATTAAATATTTTAAATTGAAAACAAATAACTATTTGTTCTTATATTTTTTGCTTGACCTTTTTACTCCAAGTGCAATAACGTTAATTAATTTCATTTT
>MKEJ01072726.1:0-22890 GCA_001753735.1 Embelia ribes | reverse complement strand
GAACGTTTATTATCTGGTTTATTTCTACCTATTGTGCCATCGGAAGGTTGTCAATCTCCATATTTACGCATACATGATTTTGAATTTACTTCCGACATATTTGAAAAATTCTAAATTTTCTAAAAAAAATCAGTTTCTCATAATAAGATTTATAAGAATCATTCTTGTCAATTAGAGTGTTCGGGAGTTTCAACTAAACTATTCTCATCCTCTTGGCAAGATCGAAACTAGCTTAACATATTTAACTTAATATACAAACATGAAAAGTATAGCTTTTAAATGTACACATTGTAATTAATCTTAAAAACAATTATGATAAAACTTGGATTTAATATAAACAAAAACAATGCTAAAATTTAAACAATTTAGTTAGCAGGAAAGTAATACTTACAACCTTGATGATTTGTAAATAAATTGCAACTTTTTTTGATAAAAATTCTTCACCCAAAATGCTACTATAATCCTACCTAATTATTTCTTCTTCTTCAACCAAAACCAATAATAAAAAGAAAAATAAATATTTTAATGTCGAGAGAAGGAAGAGAAAAAGAAGAACAACAAAAAAAAAAAAAAACTAAAATTGAATTGGCACTATGTATATACAATATACAGACGAAACTCGATTTTTACAAAAAAAAAGATACACGCTCGGATTGAATTGCCAGTATATACATACAAGATGCACACAGAATTCGATTAAAAAACCAAGCTTCACACTGAGATTGAACTTCTATTGTATATGTACAGGATAAGAAACTCGATTAAAAGAAAAAAAAAAAAAAAAGATAGACTGAATTGCCGGTGTACTTATATACAAGATACACAGGAAATTCAATACATAAAAACAAAAAAGATGCACAGCAAGATTAAATTTCCAATATATATATATATATAGGGATAGTTTCCAGGAACATAAATCCCTACAAGATCCAATGGCTTAAATAAGTGACTCTCTCTCTCTCTCTCTCAATAGCATAACAATTGCACCCTAAAACCACCACTCCAATGCCAACAAAAGAGTAATGATAAAATTAAACATCTAAATCTAGTTAATTGTTACATTAATTAATAATACCAACAAAGTCAGAAATTCCTTTTCAATCGCAGATTCGTCGAGAAAAAAGAGAGACAAAATTAATTCGATTACCGTAGAGAGAGACGTGGGGAGAAAGATGAGGGGTGAAAGTTTGAGATTTAGGGGTTACTTATCTCTATAAATAATTTCTAAGAGAATTTCAATTTTTTTCATATTAATTGCGAAATCAAGAATATTTTTACTATATTTTTTTTTCAAATATACCCTTATACATGTGTTGTGTATTTATTATTGGATAAAAAAATGTGCCAAATTAATGAAAACAATTTAACTGTCAAAGTTCATTACTATCTATCTACGAATTCCAAGACAATTGCATTATTTATGTATAAATAAATTGATAGTGCAAGGAGAACTAGTTTGCCAATACATGATATAGAAACACACTGAGCAAACAGAGAGTTTTGAATCTAAAGCTTCGGATATACTTCTAACGTGGGTGTTCCAAGCCCAATCAAGGATTTCGATTTGAATTTACGAGCAGATCGTGGTTTTGACTTTAACAATTTTCCTGATGAAGCTATTGACGAAATAGAGTTTAAAGTAGTAGTTAGCCCACATGTTAAAAATTTATCTTCCAAAGTTTTATTAGAGTTAGTGGTTGAAATAAAAATTTAAAACAAACTAAAAGACAACCTAAATAATATTGAGAATTTCTTCTACCATCACATTTTCTCTCCATAGGAAGATTTCCTTCACATTCTCTAACATTTTTGCCTTCATAATTTCCAACATACAGAGTTACACGGTCAAAAATATATGGTTAGAATTCACGGCAGGAAAATCTTCAAACGACTTGTGCATAACATTGCCAAGCTCTTCAACACTTCTAGGTGATTCTTTGTATTGTAAAGCTTGAATTGCACTAAAAAAAAAAAATATCTAAAACGTTTAGATCTCAAGAATTTGGAGGTTGGCAAATTAAATGAACGTCGCATCTATCTTCTCGGGCTGCTCGACAAAATTCATCATCATTTTGATCAATGTGTGTTCTGACATTATCTTGTTGAATAAATATAAGATTTCTTAAATATTCCCTTGGTCATTTCACCTTGATGCCAGGCAAAACTTTTTCAATCAAATACGACTTTATATATTTTTTTGTTATTGATGTTATTGGGTTTGTCTCCAATGTGCCTGTTATCCTATTAACACTATTCTTTTTAGCCGGCTTTCGAGTGACAAATGGAAATACACCAATCTTTCTATCGAAAAGTACATTGCCCTGTGGAACAAACCGTGCCCGAGCTAAAGCAACTAAAAACATGACTTTGCCAATAAAATGTTTGCTTTTGCATGTGCACATCGGGTCCTTCTCGTCTGGCAACAAGTAATATTTTTAATTTTTTTGTCATGTAAAACCACTTCTCATCAAATATGGATAATATTATGCATCCCCTTGAAGATTGGATCATGTGGTATACTATTTTCATAAAACATTGAAATGTAAAATTGCAACCTAGATTTCTTATTTTCTTCCGTCAAAAATAGTTTTGTGGCATTTGAGTGTCAACGTATTGCCCCTAATTTGAAAAGTCTATGACACGTGGCTACGCTTTTATTCAAAGAACACGCTAATGATGTAAGAGTTGTTCGATCATGCAAAGGGATTTCATAAAAGTCAAGGCAAGTCAATTTGATATTTCTTACGACTACAATTCCTTTTCTTATGAGATGGGTCGTCAATAATTTTTGATCGTTTCCAAACACGTTGAATTGTACGGGTGGGAACTGAAAATTGCGATGTTATACTAGCTGTAAGGCTTGCTCCCTTCTTTATTTTTCCATCAACACTCTTTTTCACTAGCATTTCATAGATTAATCTACGTTTATCATTGGACAAATTTTGTTTGTTTCCTAAAAGGCAAATAAGAAGATTAAAAATTAATAGTAATATTAAAATTACTTAAATATAGCTTGCAAAAGATAAAAATATTTTTTTGGTAAGATTAACAGAATAATCATAAGTAGTTCATAAAAAAATTTATAAAATGAAAATGAGTGTACCAACAATTTTGTTTAGTTCTTAATGGAATTCTACTTGCATGGTTGCATCATCTTCTTCGCAAGGCTCATCTAAGTTTATCACTTCATTTGTTGGAAATGAGGGCATTATGTTGAGATCAAGAGTACTATAACCATTGAGGGTTAAGATCAGGTATATGCTATTGGGATGAAATCACATCCTATCTATCTCTATTGATGCTTTCCGTAGGTATTAAATTCAAATCTATTTCAAGTAAAATCATTTTTAGTTTTTTGTACTTTCGGCGTTTTGTGGCCTATTCAATATCATCAAAATTTATTTTATAGAAATAATTTTAAAGGGAAAGTTGTCAATTTAACAAAAATTTTGAGCTCAAATTTTGCCGGTAACATATTTATAGATTAATTTTGGTGGGAAACATGAAATCATTGTAAATTTTTAGAATACCACTGACGTTTTTCGTATGATTAATTTAGGTGGGAAGCTAAATAATTATTTATTTAAAATAGTATTCCGATGGGCTTTTGGAGCTGAACAATATTGTTGTAGTAGTAGTAATTATCTTTGGCATTGCAATGGACCATTTTCTTCGTAGTATAGCAGCCCATTTATTCCAAAAAAATTGACAAGTTTTTGATACTAGTAATTAATTGAGGTTATTTTTGTCAAATGACACTACTTTAATCATTTTCTTAATTTTTATGCCATATGACAAGTATTTGTAAAAAGGAGGGAGTACAATTTAATGAAAGGTTTAGCCGAACACAACATTCAATGAAAGGGCCAACCCAATTAGATTATAGTGTGGGCCCAAACTATGAGCCCGTTTTAAGAGCAAACCCTAGCAGTATATAAGCCAAGCGACTGCTCGCTTCTTCATCCGCTCGCAGTTTCTTCTTCCCTTCCACAGAGAGAGAGAGAGAGAGAGTTGAATCGTATCGTAAATCTCTGCAACCATGAGGGCTAAGGTTAGGCACTCTCTCTCTCTCTCTCTCTCTATGATCTCCGTTTTAATCGATCATTTTGATATGATTTTGTATCGATAGTTTTTTATATTCGGATGAGGATTATATGTAGATATGTGGATCTTCTTGTGGTGTTTTTTTTAATTATTATCGAATTTCGTGTTTCTTTTGGTAATTATTTTTCATTACGTATCAGCTCGTGTTGTGAAGGAAAGTGAGAGGATTTAGGGATTAGGTTTTGTTAATGATCATTTAACATTTTTTATGAAATTAGTGCTAGAAATGTTTCCACGTGAGAAAAAGGCTCTAGATTTCTGGACGGTCTGATTTATTATTCAAAATTTCTTTTTGAAAATGTTAAAAATTTACCAAAATTCTGAAAACCTTCGTACACCATACATAATTCAATTTATTTGCATAGATTATATGATAAGTAATTGTTTCAAGTTGTTCATAAAGATTTGTGTCCCTATTCTAAAATATTCGTTGAGAAAGAGAAATGAATTTATAGGGGATCAGAAGTAGGAATTAATTGTGTGAATACACTCATGTGTTTTGTGTTTAAGCCGTGCAGTTCTGTTCTTTTTATAGTTGATGACTGGATAAGGCAATTGTTTTGTTATTATCGTGAGATTTTTATTGGGTATTGTAAGGAAATGGTTGGATACACTTTTTCAAGATGTCAACCACACACATGTAAGCTTGTGTTCATATATGAATAATATTATTGGCGTCCATGAAATAGTAAAGAACGGACCTTTGATGTGATCCCGGTCATTATTTGCTATTATTATATACTAAACATTTTCTTTTCTATTTTTATTCATTGTTTTTTAGTTGATTATGGTGTTTAAGTGGCTTAGTTAGTACTATTGGATATGCATGGTTTGTTTGGTTGCAACTTTTAAGTAAATAAGTTAGCTTATTTCTGTCCCGAAAAAAGTTGGATGCATCTAACTTATTTAGGCCAAAATAACAAATAAATTTTGCTTAAAAGCTGAACATCTAAATGTTGTCCAGTTTTTAAGCAAAAAAGCTGCTAAGTTGCAGCTTATAAGCTGCAACCAAAAAAGCCGTAGTCTGTGTTTTGTTGTCTACTTGATTCTATCAATAATTATTAGATATACATTTTTAAGTTGTTGATTACATGGAATGATACGAGTACACACAATTATGCATAAAAGGGTATAAATTCGGTTGGTGTTGTCTTCAGATGCATGTGGAATACCAATGCACTAAATGTTGTCTTATTGGAGTTTGTTTGCTTTTTGTTCATGATTGTTTTATCACTTGTCAAGCATATATGCTATTGATATCTAAAGGTTTAATCTTTTGTTTAATTTGTGACCTAGATGGGATTGATGTGGTTTCTGGTTTATTCATGGAGCATGTAGTTGCAGTTTTGCTATACGTTATTAATAATAAAATTTTAAAGATGATTTAGATGTAGAGGTACAGGTAATATTTCCTAGTGAGAAGTTATTCATTGGAGGGAACTTAAATAGACATGGGGTGAAGTGTGCATGGGGATATGGTTTTGAGGGTGTGTATGGGGATGTGGTTTTGGGGATAGAAATAGTGTCGGGATGCTATTTTGGGTTTAGCTACAGCTTATGACTTGATGCTAATAAATACATGATTTAAGAAAAATGAATCATATTTGGTGACACGTAGAAACGGGACAAATGTTAGCCAAATTGATTTCTTCCTAATTAGGAAAGTGGATAAAAAGATATGTGAGGATTGTATAGTTATTCCAGGAGAGAGTGTCGTAAATTGTTTAAAGACATGGTAGTTAAAAGCCTGATTGGGAGGGTGAAATAGGTATAAATGCAATGTGGGGAAGGTAGCACAATGTGTAAAAATGGTAGCTAAGGAGACCCTTGGTGGTGGATCGAAGAGGTGAAAGTAGTAGTTAAACCACATGTACACCAAACTTCTTCTACCATGTATGCAGACTTGGGCTCTCGAGAGGGAGAAAGAAAAAGAGAGGTGCATACCTGGTGACAATACATATAACCAGTACCAAGGCGGCTGCAAATCACAGAAAACGTAAATTGTGCATTTCAGAAGCTTTGAAACCAGATAATTTCAAATTTGATACACTACCTAAAATTGGTTGCTTGGGTTGCATGTCACCAGATATGATGCTTGCAATTTTTTATGGGCTTCATTCTCTGAATTCCTAAGCCAATCAAATATAGGTCCGCTGTAGTCAATTGCACATGGATCCTTTAAATAATTGTAAAACACTTCATGCACTCAAGTTGATAACATTTATTTCCTAAGTCAAGTATGTTTGATGCCTCTGCATAACTGAAGTGTTGCAAAAATATTAGTACTGCTTAATACTGCACCAAAATGTTCCAACTACATTAGTATTATAATTAAAAAAATAAAGGTTTTTTTCGGATATAAGTAAAAAATATTTTCTTCTCTATTTTACTTCTAAGTTCTTAAAACAATTTGGTTTATAACATTTGCATGACTTTAATCTGAATACTTATCTCACTTTCTATAAAACACTTGTAAGGACTATCTTTGTTCCCTTCTGTTTTTGGTACAAGATAGACAATAACTTTGGTGAACGTGTTCTAGGAAATTGGTCTAGTTATTAGTAGTAATTTCCTGGAAAATTTACTTAAAAAAACTGACAACAAGAACCTAGAATAAACCCTATTTGGCCATAATTAATTTGTTTAAAGAAATACATTGAAATTACAGTGTTTTTTGAATAAGAACAGTTGATAGTCTAAAATTCTGAAAAACCAACCTAATGGCCCTCTTATATCTGTGTAATATTTCGTGTCTTATGCTATAGAATGTGTATCAATTGTAAAGATTATTAGTTATTATATTAAAACTTAAGAGTTTTTATGTGTGTTGAATTTGTTGTTGATTTATGCCTTCGGTTTTGGTTTGAATAGCACCCAAATATTTTATTTCTTGACCAATTGGTTCTTTATTTGCTCATCTTATCAATGAGATGTATAGGGAGATTGTAAACTTGTGATTGTAATTAGAGACATGAGATTGCTTCATCCTGAAGACGTTTAAAATTGAGCAGTTTATCCTATTTTCACTTACCAAGCCAAAATGTGGCCTAAAAAGTGCTCAGTTTGCAAGAATTACAGAGTAGTAAAGATGACGGTGGATGATAAATGGGCTTTGGAAAGCCCTTCTATATTTACAAGAATTGCTATTTGGGTATTTGCTATATGATGATTTCTCGGTGTATAGTTATTTTCACGAGTAATTATGTAGCTCAAACCTCAAGGTGTATACATAGAAACTCTAAAAATACGAGTAATCTTGAGGTTTGGGCAACTTAATTACTCCTGAAAATAATTAGAACTCTTCATATAGCTTGCAAAATTAGCAAGGGCTTTCCATGGCCCATTTATCATCCACAATCATTTTTATTGCTAATTTTTTAGGCTGCGTTAATCTTCACGATGAAGCTTCCTCACATTTCTAATTATAATAATTACAACCACGTGCTTGCAATCTCCTTGTATAACTCATCGATAAGATAAGCAAATAAAGGCAGGTTAATTGAGTAATAAGTTTCGTGATGCTATTAGAACAAAAATTGAAGGCATTAACTAATAACAGCTTCAATACTATATTAAGTTTTTATATAAATAACTAGTACGTCGTTACAATTGGTACACATTCTATGCTTGCATAAAATCAAGGTCTAGAAAACCTCCTCAAAACATTTCTAAAGCATTTAACCGAGAAAGAAAAATTTGATTTTTACTCAAAACATCACTAAGAACATCTAACTAAATACCAAAACAAAAGAAAACCAAAAAGCAAATGGAACTTTTAATTCTGTTCGTAGTGTAAATTACAAAAATATTGCATAAACATAAGAGAGTCGTTAGGTTGTTTTTTCAGAATTTTTGTCCATCATTGATGTTCTTGTTCATCTCTTCTCACTGATTTTAGGACTAAAACCAATGATACTTTCCAAAGACACTAGTTTTCAGAATTTTAGGTTATCCATGCCGTTAATGTTTGCCTTATAGGAGTTTGTTTTGGTTTCCGGTTATTCATGGAGTAAATAGTTGCGGTTTTGCTATATGTTATTTCTGTTCCAATTATTATCTGTTTAAAAGTTCACTTTCTCTTCTACACAAATAACTTTCTGTGAATAGAATCGTGAAGTTCCAATGTTTTTCTGTTGTACTACCACTCAATCCTTGTGATGTATGAAATTTCTCACCATGTCTTTTATAATTGTGAACAAGGTCGACTATCATTTACAATCCTTTGTAGCCTGAGAAATTATTTGTGATATACATATATCTTTGGCATGCATTGTATTTTCTTGTAAATTGTATGTCAATGGTTTATAGTAACAGTGAACAAGATTCTTGGTTTTCATTTATTTTCTCGTATTGTTGCTCACAGTGGAGATAATCTAACTAACCTTTTGTGACCTAATCATGTTGTGGAAGAAGCAGCTTAGTTAGGGCAACTGTCATTTTTATTCTACCAAGATGATTAGATAGGCAATGTTGTTGATTACAAGGAATAACACAGTTGTGGTTTTGCTAGACGTTATTTCCGTTGCAATCATTATTGCTCTAAAGTTCAGTTTCAAACTCATTTCTCTTCACTTGTACACACTTATCTTTGTGTAGAATATAATCGTGAACTTCTAATGTTTTTCTATTGTACAACTACTCAATCCATATGATTTGTGGAACTTTTATCTCTATATGAATGTTGATTTTTGTAATTGTGAATGATAATGACTATCATTGGAATATCCTTGTAGTCTGGGAAATTATTGGGTGCACGTATTTCTTTGTATCCAATGTATTTACTTTTTAAATTGTATGTCAATAATTTATAGTAACTAGAATACGATTCTTTGGTTTTCATGTATTTTCTCCTTTTGTTGCTCGCAATGGAGATGCTCTAACCTTTTTGTCACGTAATCATGTGCAGTGGAAGAAGAAGCGTATGAGGAGGCTGAAGAGGAAGCGCCGAAAGATGAGACAGAGATCCAAGTAGAGGAACCTTTGACATGAAGGGCTTTTTTCTTTTGTGTTATCATTGCATGGGTTTCATCTGGGGAGCTTTATATTAGATCTTCCAAGCTTTTATTTCTTGTGCTTTTGTGGTTCTGTTTTAAGACTTTAGTTTCTATAGCGTAGCGCCTCGTTTTGGTATCTTGTTAATGGGATGACCCGCTGAAGTTTTTAATATAATATGTTTATCTTGAACTTGGAATTTCTTTTATGAGATGAAATTGATTTACTATTTTGTTAGATATCAATATTGCTTAAATTGTTTCAAGCAGCAGGTTGTCTTTGGCAACTGTTGAACTTCCTACGTTCGGAATTATATTCCAGCTGTTTGGACTTTTCAGCCAAACTGATGAATCGTGATGGTGGGCTTTAGCTGACCAAAAAATGGATTTTACTGGTGATCGAATAGCAATTCGCTTGCCCCGGGGCCTTTAACCATAACACCAAATATTGTAGTTGTAAATATAAAACACTCCGAATAGCTTTTGAGAAACTTAAATGATCTCTTTTGTAGAATGGGCCGATGAATTCAGCTTTGGCACCTCGAGTATTTTGATGAGCATAAGTTTGCCACATGATTGTGCGTGCGTATTTTGTATGCTCAATTTGAAATATTTAGTTCCAAATATTTTACAGATAATTTTATACCTATTTCTGTAGGGATACAACTAACTTTTTCAAAAGATTGGGGGTGTGTTCGGGATTTTTCTTCCGACAAAGCGCTTATCTAGGATGCAAGTGCATATAAACAAAGATGGTCTCGGTTGACTCTGCTTAGCTTGGTCCCATTTATTTATTAAAGATCCAAGAATAAATAGTGAAACGGAGCTTGCAAAATATACGAAAAATGAGTTTGGAAACCCTCCTGTGTCCGTTACATAATGGCTCAACGGCTAATGGGCTTTCTCTTTTAAGTGAGTACATGTTCTAAAGGTGTATATTATACCCTTTGGATGCACATATGGTCGAACCCTAGAATATAGTTCTTGTTGTGTCATGGTTCTGTAGTTTTCCTAAAGATCATGATTTCCTGTTGCTTTCTTGGAAATTTAGGTTGAAAAGATTATACGACCAATGTGTTTGATATATCTCATAATACGTTATTATTAGATAGTTTGTTATTTATATAGAATTTTTTAATTTTTTTGACAGCACAATTCAACAATTGATAGCTATTGAACCAAACTGATCTCTCTAAACAAGTCAACCTATAAAGATTCAAATTTGGCTCGTTTAGACAGTAGAGCTAAGCCCATTCAAACCCGAACTTCACAAATATGAAGAGAACTGAGATCTATCTAAGCTTATAGTGCTGACCATTGAGCCAAGAACGTGCTTGAGTAACTTTTCTAAATAAACAAACCGAGTCCGAATCCGAAGATCTCATGCTCAGCTCCATTCGTACATTCGATCCTGGACTCGTCATAATAATCTTGGTATAAAAAAAAAAAAAAACCAAAGAAATTAAACGGCTTTCGACACGTATATATTCGAAAACACAGTTGTCAACCTGATATAAAGAATAGCTGCCACATAAACTAGACAAAGCCAAAACTCGTACACACCGCAAACCTAAAACAACAAAAATTGAAATGATATATACATGTATATCTTTCAAGCAGTAAATTGGAGAAAAATAGAGAAACTTGAAGTAGAAAATGGCAAAGAGCAAAGAAGAGATGAAGTATGGGACAGCACAAGCAAAGCTATCAGAGGATGAAGCTCTGAGGGTGGGGTACAAAGCTGGTACCCCACTTGAAGCTGGCAAAATAGCTGATTCTGAGTCTGTTGATTTGTTCTCAAGTGCTCACAATATAGAAAAACAAAAAGAACATCATCATCATAAGGATCATCAAATGGGTACTGAGGGAGTTCAAGAGAGAAATGCTCACACCACCACTTAATAGAGCTTAAAAACTGTGGTGTAGATGGATATAGATTTACTAGAGGACACCAAGTGATGTTGATTGTGATATGAGTATGGGGTTTCATCTTATGTATGTGTGTTTAGGCTGTATCTAATGTAGTTGCAACCATATGCATCTAATAAGAAACTTCAAGTTGACTTGTATGAGACCGCCCCCTCTTTTGTAGTGTTACATCGTAATTACATTAGTAGCTCGATAAAAATGGTAAAGACTATACAGTATCCAAGTAACAGAGAGAAAAATAAACAGTACATATGTTCAATCGCTGCTTCATCGAGAACATTCATGGCTCGTGCAACTCAAACGGGACTATTTTTTATTTTGAAATGTCGCAAGAATCATTAACGGGAAAATTAGCTTTTAGTAACATTTCTAGAGCAATATTTTCACAGTAAGCCAAAAATTTGTATATCTGAAACTGTGTTTAATAACTAGCTAAATCGAAACCCATTTTCTTTTTGTGATCCGTATTGACCAAGCAGGTGGCCTAAAACCCTCGCAATAAATATGGCATACAACAATCACAAAACCGGCATAATTTACATTCTCTGCAGCCAGTTCCAAAGAATTTTGAAAATAGAAACAGTCGTACTAGTGTCGTGTGCAATAGATCTAGAATTACTCCACGACAGTTGTTCTTTTTTCTAGCAACGATTCCAAAAATGCTGAACACAACTTTGTGAGGGGTGGAAGGGCATGTGATGATCCACTGAATATCGTCTCCCATGGTCTTTCAGACGGTGCGAAAGTTTGAGATGAAGGGGTCTGATCTATCTTTGGGTTAAACTCTGGTAGCTCTCCATAGACAGATGCATACCCAAAATTGCCTGCAAGGACAGATGAGCAAAATATCTTTAAAAAAATGTCGTAAAACATTAACAGCTACAGTTTAGATGTACAAGAGACACATTATCGTGCACATAAATATCTGTACAAATTTGGTATCTATCATTTTAGAAAAACTAGCGACAAAAGTGCTCTTTTTTTTTTTTTGTCGAAATTGTGACATACTGCTCTTACTAATGAGTGTATGTAAACATTCTAACTTAAATGCATATAAAGTGATGGGTAAGAGCTACATTTGATACGGAAAGGAAATGTGTAACCACTGCCTTCTCATTAACAAATGTGTAAACATTCTAACAGGATGTTTGTAAATCATTTTCCTACTAGCACAAAGAACAGGATGCTGTTAAAACTCATCATGGTTCAATGAGATATGTGAAGGAGGCGGCAGAGAACGTACAGCCGTACACTTGTTTTTTTCAAATCAAGTGGATGTGTTTTCGAGTTTTGGCAACGGTAGTTTGAGACTATTTGAAGCACACAATGAGAACATTTTGAATTAAGCACAATAAATCCCATAATTCAACGGCTAACACGTGCTTGCAACACATTGAAGTTGGTGAGGAGCAAACAAGTAAACAAGAACCCATGTTGTACCTGGTTCCGCGAAGCCCAATATACTCTGGTGCTGAGCTATCCTTCTCTCACATCCTTGCTTGCCATAGGGGTCAAAGATGGCGTATTCATGATCACTGTTCATGTATACAAGCAAGGAGAATGCTGAGTTTTCATCTGATGTCTTCTCTTCTAGTAAAGCTGGATTTGAGCGAAGAAAAGCAATCCCCCCGCCTTGTGCCTGCACAAGACATCAGTATTAGAAAAACAAGGAAGGGTACCTTTAATCATTTTTTTTCCATCTACATATCGGACCCATAAGAGGGAAAAGGTTTTCTAACCTTGGTTACGAACCAGGTGGCGACCGGGGCGGGATCCCCAACATTGAATAACAAGATTGTCCCAGATTCATTTTGTAATGTTTCTTCTTTAGAGTTTGCTGACGACTTGGGCAGAATAGCGAGTACAGCGAAGGAAGCATCATCCTCTGTGCATGCTACAGCTGCAACAAGTCCACATCGCATTAGTAGGATTTCTCATTGTTAGTTATAAACGCAAACAGAAAAAAAAATTATCAAAAGGAAAACTGACAGCTTTCTGTAAAACAATAAGAGAAGTATCTCTGGAAGAGGAATTGTACTAACCTTCAACGACAAGCTTACATGACCATGTTAGAGATAGCTTTGACATACTCCAAACGGATACTTGTGGGCTTGAACCTCGACTGACAGAAACAAGACAATCCGACTTCCCAACAAATGACAGGCTGACAATTGGCTGTAGCAAGAGATAATTACTAAATAAGAGAGGGAAAGAGAACTGTACTCGAAACTTCTCATGAAACACCTCCACTCATATCATTCATTATCATAGTTATACTGAGACAGCGAGACATCAACAGAATGTAAACTAAGAGGAAACAGCTACATTCTTCTTTAATGAACTATGGAATAATGATTTTTCACTAATATAATATAAAACATACACAGCTTACGCAGAGCATACTTGGACATTTTGATAAAACATCTAAAGCAAAATGATAATAAGAAGAAAAAGCGAGGGGTCGAGAAATGTGGAAGGATACCAGCAAGCAAACTTAAATTCATGCAATATTCAGATAATCACCTCTACACTATTTCCAATAATGGCAACAAGAACATTCTTCACAGGATCCCACAAGGTGACAACAGTTTCTGCAGCAACAGCCAGGACGGAGCCATCGGAAGAAAATGCGGCAGTGGTCATGGGTTTCTTCCTGGAAGAAACACTTATTATAATAGCACACTAAGGTTTCGTTTGGTGCAAAGATTTCTCGTGTGAAAATGTGAAGGAAAAGAAAAAGTTGTTCTTGCATCCATGATTTGTTATGAAGGGATTTTCCTTTCCGTCCCATTTATGAATTCTTGCACCAAACAGAGCATAAGAAATTAATCTAGATTCTGATAAAAATGTATTAAACCAAAGAGTGTCCACTTTTCAGTTATACAAGAAGTAGCTTGAAAAAGGTTAAAAAGCTAAGAAGATGTCCAAGAACGAGAAAGAAAATTCAGAAAAGAAATGAAAAATCATAGTCTCCATATTAAACGAAACCAAAGCAAAACATACTTGTATGAGCCAACAGCATGGCATGTCCAACCATTTGTCTGAAGCCTTTGATCTTCACACCGACCTGAATCATGCCTGACCCAAACCTGTCAAACACTTAGAGCATTAGAACTTCTGGTTGAGAAGCGCATTGTTTATTTCTTATTCTTTTATTTTACCTTTTTTTCAGAGAAGCAAATAGCTAATTAATGCATGGCAGTAAACCACAGTACCTTGAAATCACCACCATAGGAACTGCTCACAGCCATCTGAAGGATAGGATGGAAAGCAATAGCTGAAATGCCAGCATCACTGCAGAAAATTGAACAAATAGCAGCATTCATTTCTGCACTTTTATAGGTAGGTACGTAGATAGATATCTTCAAAGACAGCTTGTTTCCAGAGCTTATAATTCAGCTCTTGTGCAAGAAACTGAAAAGCTAGAAACTGTGAAGAGCTCGGTTTTTTAGCTTGTTTATATGGTCTTTTCTGGAAAGATAATAAAGCTTTTGGCATAGCTAAAAAAGAAACCTTCTTAGCTTCTAGGCTGTACTAAGAAGGCACATAGTTTTTAATCTTCCATATATTGAACAAGGAACTAATTATCACAAGGACATAAAAGACAAACTTCTAGTTTTTAAAAGGACTTTTAGTAAAAGCATGAAATAATATCAAGGTTAACTAACTTTTGCCATTCTTATATATGAAATAATAAAGATAGACCTGTGTGGTTCATATATGACCGTTGACAAGCTGAAGTCCTCTTTATGAGATCCACATGTCCAAAACTTGAGACTGACAAGGCCACCTATTCCTTCTTCTGGAAGCCTAGCATCGACGGTACCCATCAGAGAGCCATCTAAAGAGAGGGCCACCAAAGTCACTGCCATCTGCATTCACCAAACAAAATCTCCCAAAGCTCAGTAATGTCACCGAAAATGTAAAATTTAAGAATGTACGAATAATTTGTCTTTAAATAGTTACAAAATACGTGTTGGTAAATAATTAGAGAATAAGTCTTGGTGAAGCAAATCATGTGTGTTCTTGACACAATGTGTGGCCTAAGTCAGCCCATTAGAACCCACTGATACAACTGATGAAGCTTTGTGTTTGTGTGTATGTATAGTCTGGGGGTACATGGGGGAAAGAGGGATATGAATGCACTAACTGAATTCAGTGAATTCCGTGTTTGTACCAGTGACCACAAAAAGAGTTATAGGATTTGAGGAGGAAAACAAGAAGCAATTAAACTAGTTATACCGTGATTTCATCACCTGGTTGATGGTTCCTTTCACAGACTTGAACCTGCAAAAAAGCAGATGACCTCAATTCAAGAACTTCTGTCAAATTGCTTACAAAAGCAACAATTGAAATTGTTAAATGGCGACTTGCGCACGTGATTAGTGTCATACCATTAATAAATGTGTTGCACCAAGGAGATCCAAATAAGCAGATGATTCATATGAAACTAATGAAAAACCAAAGTGTAGAGGGGGGAAAAAAAACATGAACATGTCTTATAATTCTAATGTAGTCCGAGTGTTCCACGCAGCTAAACAGATTACAGAAGAGAAAGACAATAAGAATGTAGTGGCAACTAAGTCTAGGGCTACAAGAGTCAATGATAACTCTATTTGTAGTATGCAAAATAATAATAAAGACAATAAAACAGGTGCTAAAGCAGCTTACAGACTTTTTACAACAGTCTTGAAAACCATAAGATGCTAACCCTTCGTCTGATGATAATAAAATAAATCCTAACAGTCCAAGCTCCTTAAAAAGTCACATGCTACTCAAATGATTCCTTTTATTTATTGAAACACTTATATATAAGAAAAGATGGCAGCAAACTAACTGAAAAGCTCCTGCATCAAATTCTTATAATGCAAACCAGGGAGGTGACATGTATTTGCAACACAAGAACGAGCAAAAAGCACAGAACTTTACAATGCTTTTATTTATGCATAGCAAGTAAAGAACCTCGAGATCAAGTGATCAACTGAATCTCGCAGCCGTAATGCACAATATAAAAACTTGCCTACAAAGAAAATGGTACAATATAACTAAGCACATCTGCTTCACATTATAGTGTACTCACCTCGGAAATTTCGCGGTCATCAAACAAACTGTAGAATTGGATGCAATAGTTCGCTGCACGAACAGCAACTAGTCCACTACTACCGTCAAATACAAATCCACTATTAGAGCCTTTACCATTCTCGGGAACTGAACAAGGAAGCTGCAAATAAAAGTGAAAGTACTCTAAATGTTAAGTTTCCCAACCAGGCAAGAAGTATGAGCTCGGAAAGGTGAACAAATGAGTAATAACCAAAAAAATAAAATACCGGGCACAGAAGCATCAGAAAAGAACAATAAATTAATGGCCATAATACCTATCTTTATCTATATAAGTAATTCTTGAAGAGACAAAACTACTACATCTAAGAGATTTCTTATACAAAGAACGAGCAAGAGTAAGAGCCACACAAAGTGACGGTATTTTCTAGTAAGTAAAAAATTGAAATGCTTGAGAGCCTTCCTCTGCATAGTATGGGTCATGTAAATTCACTTGATGCATGATTCTAAAGATTTATACTTCTAATTTAATTTTCTAATTGTCCATGGGAAAAAAAGAAAGAGAACAAATTATGTCATTAACCTTGATCCCAGCAATTGACTTCAAAATCTCCATAGACGGCATTTTCAAGAGATGAATCTGATTATTTGAACAAGAAATCTGTAGGATGGTACAAAGAAAGAGATTAGCATTAGCATATACTTTAACAGACACTTTATTGGAAAGTTTTATGTTGAAGCAAAAATAGAAGTCTTACGGAGGAAAGCGAAGGATCTGGGGAACTAATGAAAAATAGAAGAGGTGATCCAATTCGCGGTAGAAATTTCTTTTTTCCTGTTTCTAGCTGCCAGGCCACAAGAACCCCTTCATTTCCACCTGAATGTGGGTAAAAAAAAAGTTAATTTTTAAGCAACAACAATCTGTGACAGCCTTGTGGGTAAAAGTAAATGGCTGCTGAGGAGCAAATAAGAATTGGTATCGTAAACAGCGACTACTGTAAAAAACTAAAAGGCGTACCTGAATATAGATAGGCTCCATCAGAAGAAAAAAAGAGAAGCTTCACCTCAGATGAATGCCAATGCCATGTGGTGCAAGATTCAGCATCACCATCCCCTCTCACCCCAGGCCTTTCATCATTGTCCTTTGATCCCCCTTTCATCAATTTGCCTCCTCCCGAAAATGCCCTCCCACCAAAACCTCTCCAAATTAAGATCCTTCCAGTTACATCACCCGCTGCTACAATTCTCTCGGTGGGATGAAAAGAAAGAGTGGTCAAATTTTTTGTATGATGCAACTTCATATTCTTAATCACTACACGATCAGCATCTGTTGCTGGGACATTCCATATCCGAAGCTTGCGCTTGTCGCAAAGTCCAAAATATTTCCCAGAGGAAGAAACGACCATGAGCTCAGGTTTTTCAGTCTGCAAAATGATCAAAAGAAAAATTGAGAAACACAAAGGCATAACATAGAAATTGATAGCAAAACAAGATGAGGAAAAGCAACTAAAGAATTCACAACGTAAATTTTAGCAAGTAATCATAAAGCAGGTAAATATTTGATACTTGTCCAATATATGAGGCATAAGAAAAGCAAAATTCCACGGGGCCAGTAGTAGTAACTAGTATCATGAAAAAAGATTCCAAAGTCAGGAGAGATTGAAATTCCATCAAATTTTAAAACGTCAATTATAAAATAGACACGGTTAAAACAGCAACATATCATGAAAAATGGTAAAAGATAGATAAAAGAATGCCCTATTGAATTTAGACAACGGAAAATCAACAAAATAAATGATTATAAATAGATCAGAGTGTCACAAAAAGTACCTCTGCCACAGTATTAGCACCGACAAGACGAGATTTAGTCAAGTTGCACTTCCTAATTTGTCCAAGCATATACTTTTGTGCACCATCTACTACATTTGGGACTCTAACGGAAACATAAGCGTAAAGATCAGGTACTTTGTCTTGTTCCTCCAAAGAATGACCATGAAACTTGGGAATTAGCTGAAAATTAAATACACAAATTGATATTCTTGCTAGTCAATCAAGAAAAAACCAAAGATTAGAAACCAACAAAAAGAAAATGAAGAAGCCCATATTCAAACATGAAACAAAAAACTTACAAAATTTTGGAAATACGATAATGGTTTGTCAGAAATCATAGTCTACAAAAGCCTGAGTAGATAATTAACCAAACCCCTAGACTTGTATTATAACATTTCCCAATTAAAAAGTTCAAGCTTTGCAGAAAGACGAGGAGTTCTCACACCTAGTTACGATATTGGGTTTTCATCTCAACCCAATAATATTTATATCCAAAAACCATCCCAAAATTTACAAAAGGGAATAACTAACACGACAAATTACCATGGCATAAATCGGAAGCTTAATGTTAATAGTCTTCATCAACTCGGCCACCGAAAAGTCCCAATATCGAATTGTGCCATCGAGCGAAGCAGTCCAACAAAAGCTCAATATTTTACTAGCAGGTGTTGAAGCTGGTACCACTATGATCGAAGTAACCAAATCTGTATGCCCCTCCAACTCTGTAATCTGCACAATGATGGAAGAATTATTTAAAGAATATGAAAACAAAATTAATGTACATTAACTTAAATACAAGGCAAGAGATAAAAAATGTCAAACGTACTTGAAGGGATAAAACTAAAGAGTTTTTTTTTTTTTTTTTTGAGAAAATGAGAATCCAAAAGGATTTCAGAAATTCAAATTCTTATATTCCGTCCACAAATAATTGCATCGTTTGACAGAGCAAATGGTTTTATTTGAAGTCAAAAAGTGAATTTTTAAATTTGAAATAGATTGCAAATGATCAAATCTATTTTTAAAGGTTTTTGTCTTATTATAACCCCTAATGACAATAACTAAATTTTGTAATGGTTAAATTATACCAAAACCGAAAGTGTGCAATTAACTTTGGACAATCGGAAACAGAATCGTCTCAATTGTATATAATGAAGTAAAATTTTCTAACCCACGAAGAAAAAAGGGCAAATTTTCTTCCTTACGGGGGTGTTTGGTTGCAGTTATTGAGAAAAAAAACCACTTAATAAAAAAGCAATAGCTGGGCAGCCAAATGCGTCCCAATTTATAATGAAGAAAGCAGAGAAGCTGAGGCTTAAAAGCTACCACCAAAAGATCGAAACTTTGATACACACACACACACATATAATAAATATATATATATAGAGAGAGAGAGAGGGAGGGAGGGAGATAACCAATAGAGCCGTGGAAGAGCTGAAAACGGAGACGGAGTTGCCGGTGCAAACAAGCAGCTTCTTGGCGTCGTTGGAGAATGCCGGCGGCGAAGACACCACCCTCTTCCCACCTCTAATCATCGTTTATAAATGTGTGTGTGTATATATAGATACAGAGACAGAGAGAGAGAGTTCAAAGCTGAGAGTTTTAGCAGTTATGTCAAAAGCCCTAAACCCTAGCTCTCTCTCTCTCTCTCTCTCTCTCTCTGTGTTAGGTTTCTTCCCTCCCTCTGTCTCTCCCTGTATCTCTCCCGGCTGATTTTATTAGTTTAATGGGCTGACCTGTCTACCAGAGCCCAATTACTAAGCATTGCCCGAAACACTTACAGAAATTAACACTAATGGGCTTGTTTGGCATGTTGTTTTTTATTTTCGTTTAATAAAAATTGAAATGCATTTTAGCAAATCTGAACCGCTCCGATCCAAAAATGAAACCGATTTAAAATAATTCATTTAATATTTATTATATGCGTGTCCATACATATACATGAATACGTATATAAAGAAATGACCTAATCAACTCTATTAAAAAACATCACTTATTCGTTAACTTATTTTCAGAATAAATAGCAAAATTCGTTGAAGGTGTGAACGTAATTAGTATTCCCTCCGTCCAATTAAAAATTTCTCTTATTCGTTAAGTCATTTTCAGAATGAGTAGCAAAATTATTTAAAGCTTTCAACGTAATTAGTATTCCTTCCGTCAAAAAATAATTGTCTACGTTTCTATTTGGGACGTCCCAAAATACTGTTGATTTTCTAAAAATAAGTTAATAAAAATTTAAACTTTTTGTATCAATCCTTTGTATCAAATGTGTTTGGTAATTAAAATGCTCTAAAATCATATTTGTTGGGGCCAATTTGTAAACTTAAAACTTATTTAATGATTTACTGTTAAAATTTTGACTTTTCAATAAAGTACAATTTTTTTGAAACGAAGAGAATACTCAGTAGCGTACGTCTTATATTGTGTAGTTTTTTGACTCACCATAGCCCTTATGATCAAATTAGTAACATGACATGGAAATTTTTGTTGACTATTTTAGATTGAATAACTTGATGAAATCGGTTGTGGGGCTAAGCTGACACTGATCGTGGATATATCCAGCATTGATCCGGGATATTCTCAAGAAATCGAAAATCGAACCGAACCAAAATCCAGCAAACCAGTTCCGGTTCAATAAAATAAGGACTGTTTCAAAATGCATTGGTTCCCGATCGGAGCTAGAACTGATCCAATCCGGGAGAAACAACATGAACTGGAAAAAGCAAATCACCTTCTTTAATTTGCCATGCTGCAAATGAGTTTTGATCAAAGAAATGCAAATCACCTTCTTTAATTTGCATTATGGGTCAATGAATCTCGCTTCTTATAAAGCTTTTGGATAAAAAGTAAATCACTTTATTTTATGATGGTGACAATTATATATCTAAAATAAAATTGATGGTGATGAGGAGTTGTTTTTCATACAATAATACAATATCAGTTATTATTGCAAATAGTCATCATTTGCAGAAAATGAGAGAACAAGGGCTCGTTCAGTTGCCACTTTTGAACTTAATTATTTTTTATTTAAAAATTGAATTGCATTTGGTGTTCAATTTATAAATTGAGTTTTTTTTTTATTATTATTATTTTGATATAAAAAGTTAAACTCTTTCAATTGAATGCAGGTAACTTTTTTTTAATATGAAATAAGATAGATTTTTCGCTTAAAAACTATGACAAAACAATTTGTAGGAAAAAGTCAGCAAGAGGTGGAGTTAGGGACCTAATTTATAAACTTAAAACCTAGACCGTTAAATAAAACTATACTTTCAACAAAATAAGCAAAGTTACAATCAAATCATATATTTTTATTATTTATTTATTTATTTATTTATTTTTGGTTTGGGTTAAGAATACAGACTAAAACAAACCACAAAGTTCAATGGCCTTAGAAAAGTGAAAGGTCCAATTAGTTACTGAAGAGTATGTACCTGGATATGATTCGGATACACACTCCTCAATGATATCTGTCTGATGATATGAACGAGATGTTTACTCTCCGAATGGCCTTTTGATCTACTCTAGTACCTAAAAGTGCTGGCAAGGGGGGTTGTCCGCCGACTCTCCGGCAATTAAGTAAGAAAAGGTTCCAACAAGATGTTAAGTAATTTGGGAAATGATTAAATGTAGAGAGATAAACTTTTTTACCTGTCTTTTCAGTTGACATATGATAGCTTTTATAGGGCACAGTACCTGTATAGCTGTCAAACAATATTTACCTTATTGGTTCATGACTTTCTTGGTAATAAGTATGTGTGTGGGTAAATTTTGACTTAATTACAGCCTCGGTCCCTGCACTTTGTTATACGCATAAATATGCACGTATCACTTATGGCAGTGCCATAAGGAAAAGTGATCAAAATTCATATTCATAAAACATAAATAAAACCATAGACGTAAGATATATGATGAATGGAAACTTATAATCGCAATCAATTTCATGACAGAAAAAAAACTTACAATCACAGCCAATTTATAACCGCAGAAGTAACAAAATTGCTGATGAAAAAGGGTATAAAATTAGTCGATCATTTTTTAATCAATTAATAGGAGAAAATGATAAATATTTATCACCTAATTAATTTTTCAATTCTCATATACAAACCATTTACTTCGCTTGCATGCCCTTGTGAGCTCTCGTAGGGTTCGTTTAACTGCAGATTTTAAGCACATAAGCTCAACTTAAAAATTGAGTAGCCGAATGTTGTTCAGTTTTTAAGTAAATAAACTAAAAAACTAAAGCATAAACTACAACTAAACAAGCCCATAGTAGAGTGACAAACCTATTTACATTCATAATTGGGCTTTTGAAGAGCCTGCCAAGTAGGCCCATTATATTTGAATTACGATTATAGTTTTTCTTCTTTTTATTTGTGGATGAGCAAATTACAATTGTAGTTAAATTCTTCAACATTTTAACTTTCAAGGGAAGCCGAACACGTATTCTTATCTCGTTCTGATTCATATAGTTTGGCTATTTTTTTTTATAGCTAACCGTCAATTTACCATATTTTTTTTTTTTAATACTGACTTGAAACAGGCTATGTATCATAAAATATACAAGAAGAGTCAAACACTTCCTATTCATTCTTTTCCTGTTGATATGCACTTCGCTATCTGTTCAGATATACGTGTCTAATTTAGGATATTGTAATTATATCTTGTGATCATGATTGATTTACTTTCTTTCTTGTATCAATATCTTGCCTGTATAAACGCACCCTTGTAATTCTTCCAACTTGATCTATATACATATACAATTCAATTTTCATACATTATAATTTTTTCTCTTCTTTCAACATGGTATCAGAGCTACAATAATTTAACATTGATCGCAATCCCGCTGTTCACCACCACCACCTTTGCTGCTTATATTTGAGGTGGATTATGTGGTGAAATAAAGCCTACCACTCTTACATCTTTCTTGAACGATAAATCCGGTCCTTCTTGATTTCGTGTATCTCAAATTTATCCCATA
>MKEJ01072723.1:5075-16707 GCA_001753735.1 Embelia ribes | reverse complement strand
TATACATGTTGCATTTAAAAATGCTATGACATAACACATGATAGATTACATTGTAAATGCATAAGCATTGTATGAATGTATGTTGCATTTAGATTATAATGTGACATGTAGTATGGAGTTGTGTACATGTTATGTTATCTTTTAAGAATAATTGTGGATTTGTAAGTTTGCGAGTTGTGAGTTGAGAAGTGTTAAGTATTGTAGTGTTTATCTGATTGGAAATAGTCTGGGAGGATATAAGTTGACTAATAAGGTATATATGTTGACTTATTGTGAATATGTCAACTGATATGACTTATTTTAAGTGAATTGATTTCCAAAAGTATTGGTTCTCATATGGAGAGAATCAGTCAACTAATATTGGCATATGTCGACTGATTCCAATAGTCGATTGATTTAAGAATGTGTTGACTGGTTTGAGGTCTATTAAATTCCACTGGGTTCTGATTCTCAGGAAAGGTGAATCAGTCGATTGATATGAATATATGTCGACTGATTTGGTCGTATTTTGTTCCAGGAGATTTTAGTGCTCAGTTGGGGAATATGTTGACTTATGTGGTATATCTGTCAACTGATATTAAAATCAGTTGACTAATTTGAATATATATCGACTAATTCCTTATTACACTTTTTGACTTTAAGCCACATCAAAGTCATTTTTTACTCATTCTATTCATTTCAGCCGAGTTATAGAGAAAAAGACTAAGGGTGACTTGTTTTTTTAACTCTTTGAGCCTCTATTTCATCTAGATCAAGCGGATGCCCTACCGATAAAAATCACATAGGTGTGATCCTTGGAGCAATGACATTCTTTTGAGATAAGTTTTACTTCCCATCTCGTTCATTTATAATTCCTCAAAATTTTGAACTTGTTGTTCATCAAAAAAAAGTTGATAATTTTATTCCTCGTAATAAGTGGGTTATCTTTATTTCTAGGTTTTTGATACTAACTCATTTGCTAGATCAAATCTCAAGGTGAAGAAAAGGCAATTTGCAGGTTAACTTGTGAGAGGTTTTGGGAATCTTATAACTTGATGTGAGGTACGAGTAGACTGCAAAATAGCAATTTAAACTTGAGTCGATGTAAATGTTCGATAGTTTTTATTTGTTTGATTTATATGTCTGTCTAATTCTTCTTAATTTACATTATTGATTTGCTAATTAATGTGTTGTAGACGAGCATGAGAAATGTTGATTATATCCATACTCTTTATGTATGGCATTCACTAGCATTCATAAAAATATGTTGTTGTGGACATTTTTTGAATTAATGAGAAGTAATATTTTTTGGAATGAAAATGATATTGAAAATGATTTCTCTTAAGGTCGAAAACAAATACTTTTGTTTGAGAAGAACTGTGATGTGTTTAGTGAGAAAACTTGACCAAAAAAAAATTAAGATATAATTTTGAATTGTGAAAACTTTGAAAGTGGTTCAAAATGACTTATTTGCATGTGTTGCATACAATTGGGAGTTGAGTCCTTTTGACCTTTTTTTTATGTACTGTGTCGACTTGTGTGTGTGAAAATATTAAAAAAAAAGGCTCGGCACCTTACCGTGAAAGACGGGAAACCTATTGAAAATTTAACCATTGATTGGTGTTACTAAAAGATAGATAAATTAATGAAGACTTTGATAAGCGTCTTTAAGAGAGAGACAAATTAAGTGAGAAAATAGTTTATGATGAAACTCTTTTCCTTATTTGAAGAGATACAAGTCCTACTTTTTTTAAATTGTTGAGTTGTTGTGGGTTGTACATTGTGGAATTGGGTGTGTGCATTGCATTGCATCATATATTCATTACATTATAGCATGTTATTGATTAGATTACTAACACAATTGGTCCATTGTATAACATCTACTTTATTGTATTATTTAGTAATCTAACTCATACATTTCTTGTTGCATATCTTGTCATATAATATGTATTGCATGCGTTGATGCGAGTAAAGGCCGCCCTTGAGGTGCTTGAGCTTGCCTTTTGTTGATAACTTGTGAAGTATTCTTTTGGATTATATTTTGTAGCCTCATACATGTTGTCTTTATTATTCGATGCTTAAAAAATGTACTATTAGATATTGTAGTTGAAGATGATGTAACTTTTGCGTATTACTATTTGTTATTGCCTTACGTAGATGATATGTATCGGGTAAGAACAAATAAGTAATATGTACTTATTGTACAAGCATTTCGCTATTATGTGTAATGTAAACGAGGTGTTTACTCTTATTATTGTTATTTTACATTGGCAGATTATAGCATATTTTGTTGGGTGCACTCTGATAGTTATTGTTGTAGTTGAGATTTGTGAAAGAAACGGTTTAGTATTGTTTTCGTGTTTATATTTATTTTTCAAAAACCTACATTTTTCCTTTCCTTTTCTTTAAAAAGGAAAGACAACTACCTCTCCTGATCTTAGGGATTCGAGGCATGGCAATATTAATCTTAAATGCCTTGCCACCATTAGCACTTATACTTGCGCAACCATCACTTTTGGAGAAAATTGAAACTATAACTGCTTCTCCAATTGCAAAAGAAACCCTTTCCGCAGCTTGTAATGCCCAAGAAATTTGAATGATTTTTTTTCTTCAATAATATTATTATATATATTTTAATGTTATTATGGTGTTGTGCTTGTGGACTTAGTTTGATGTCGTAGTGTGAGTTTGGTTGTTGCGGAGTAGTATTGTGTGGAGTATTGCATATTATGTATTTTAATATCCATAAAGGGAAGTTTTTGGAATTGTTAAAAAGTGATCAAACTGCACATCGGACGCCTTTTATGACGGGTTTGAGTCACTGGACAAGTAGCTCTTGGGTTGTATTTTTTAGCCAAAAGTTGGAAAATTTTCTAAGTGTTTATCTCGTATCCAATGGTCTGTTTGATGGGTGACAGCTGCCGGACAGGTAACTCAGGCTTATTGGACAACTCAACGTGAGAAAAAAATGTTTTTTAACTATATATCACATCAAGTCAAAATCATGAGTCACTTTTCCCTATTATATATGAATTAGAGAGAGTGTGTATGACTTGTGGTGCTTTCTTCTTCGATCTTTTCCATCGCAATTCATCTATCTTGAGTGGTTGTCCATTGATAAAAATTAGATATTCAAGATCTTTATTGTCAGGCCTAGGTTTTGAGGTAAGTTTCGACATTTTTCTCATTTGTTTAAGATACTTTGGTTTATATGCCTTTTGTGTACATAAAAAAAAATAGTACATCTTTTTCCTTATATCGTGTAGATCATTTTTATGTCTAGGTGCATTACAATCCAAATTACATATCTAGATCAAATCGAGGGGTTCAAGTGGAGGTGATTTAGGGGTTTTTCGTATAGGTTTTCAGAAGAATTTTGGAAGGCGTTTGAGTTACGAGTAGATTATGAAATAGCAAGACAAGCTTGAATCTATATGAATACCTCAATATGTGTATCATGTCTTGGTTTACGTATTTTGTTTTATGCTTGTTATGTTATTTTCTTTTGTTATTGTGTTACTTGCGATATATAGAAGCATATGTAGGTGAAGTATATAAATCATGATCTGTATTGGTGAAGTATATAAATCATGATCATATGTGCATTATAACAATCACGTGGAGGTGAGACATATCTAAAATAACTTTGATAAGCAAAGTTTACAAAACTATGCGAAAGGGAGGATTTAAATGCGGTGTTTAAATGCAAAGTTAAAAGCGGAGTTAAGCGATATTTAAATGCAGAGAATTGAAAATGTAAAGGTTTTAAAAATGTGGATTTTGAGAGTTAAGTCACATGTTGCATCATTTCGGGATTGAGTCTATTCCCTTTCTTTTCGGGACCAAGTATCAATCTTTTCATACAAAGAAATTAAGGAAAAGGCCTGGAGCCTTACCATGAGAGCCGAAAAACCTGCGCAGGGAGCATCTTGACAACCTAGTATGTTAGTATCACATATGAGTTAGGCCTACGATCGAAATCGCACCAAGAGTGTGTCGGGTTGTAGGAAAGGGCATACGGAGTTTAGTCCAACTTTTACAAAATACGATGAGATACTAGTCCCAACTTTATCTTGAGTCGTGTCGGGTTGCGATGGCAAAGTGCAGAATTGTAGAGTTGTGCATGTGTTTGCATTGCATATGCATTTCATTACAAATGCATTGTATTCATACCTTATAGTTGTTGTATTTGTATACATTCGATATACCATATAACATCTCGTTTATAGTGTTATGTAGTAATCTAACTTGTATAATTTCTTGCATATATTTCTTGTTCATATTGTATTATTGGTGCAGAGGCCAGCGATGGCCATCCTTGACGTGCTCAGATGTATATTATAGATATGCTTTTGAAGATATACTTTTATGGTTATATAGTGATATAGCCGCATTCTAGTATATTGTATTTTGTATTCGGGGCTTTAGTGAGGTTATGTAAATGCTTATTATTTTTGGGAAAAAGCAAGTAGCTTAATGCGTTGTTGTTGTAAGTTACTCGGATAGTTACTAATATGTGAATAAGGTAGGCTATATGTATATAAATGAAGATGTGGAATGATGTAGTTCTAGTTTGTTTATAATGCGAAGTGCAATTTGTTGAAGTACTTATTTTGTGTAATCGTGGCGAGATGGTGAAGTAGATGTTTTTCCTTTCCTTTTCTCTTCTTTTCCTTTCTTTATTATTATATTTTTCTTTTCTTTTTTTTTTAAAAAACGAAAAGTTCATGTCCTTGGGTTTCTCAGGATTCGGGGCATGACACAACTCTACCTATAATTGCACTTCTTGCAATTTATAGATATTACCCTTAATTTTCTTGCCTTCAAGAGTCAAGAAACCCTCCATTAGCACCTTCAATGCTCTACCTTGACTTTTGAAAGAGTACCCTTGGGTGTTGCACCAGCCTAAAAAAATAAGGTTGCTCCTAAGGCCCGGGACGTGCCTCTCCTCCCTTAGTTCTTTCGGATCACCACATGTCTTGAGTTTCACCGTTCCAACACTTGCAACGTCACACATGTCGCCACCCATGCGAACCAAACACTCATCGACCGTCTTGTAATTATGAAAGTACGCCTTATTTGAACACATATGGTAAGAGCTGTAATGTCCCAGAAAGTTAGGGTAAATTTTTCTCATTTAATAATATTATGTATCCCATTAAATATTATTATTGCATTCATGGCAAGGCCATAGTGAGGTGTTGTTGTGAGGAGACATATGGCATATCGGATTAGTTTCATGATATATGCTAAGGGTTGAATTCACATTTTGATACTCGTTAGTAACCTAATTTTTCTACATTTGGTGTGGAAAGTAAAAATAATAATTATTTACTCTAAAGCCCATATCGTTTGCCTTCAGTAACTAGGGGTGGGCATTTTGCCAGGAACCCGCTTGATCTACCCGCCTTGCCCCAAACCAGTGGGTCGTTGCCTTTATTCGCGCAGCATCAAACTTGTACCTGACCAACCAAGACTTGTAGGGTGCCAAAAGGGTCTGGGTTTGGACACTATACCTGAATACTAGACTCACAGACATGCACCTGCTGTTGATAGTTAACATATAGTCGACTTACATGTAGGTAGACTTTGGTCTCCACCTATATATATACTCTCGGGATTGTACCTAATTTTTCCTCCTCAATCATGCCAAACCTACGGACTCACCGGGACCGGTCTGGGTATAACAGCGGGTCAAATACCCACCCCTACCGATATCAATTGATCAAATCGTGAAAGAAAATATTGAATAACAATAACAAATGAAATCAAGTAGCCCAAATCTATTAAACCTGTAACTTGGACACAAAAAGTACCAATTCTACATTTGGTCCCTCAATTAATCGTAGCGATAAAAGTACCTATATTAAATGACTAAAATTTTAATTTTTATACCTCAAACTTTATATAGAGTTTATGCATGATAGGGAGAATGCCCACATCAGACCACTTTTAACTTAAAATTTGAGTTGGGGCTGAATTAGTTAATACTGTAGCAAGCCTCTTATTTTTAATATTTTTGGTTTCAGGACAATTATTGTTTCTAATTGAGTCATTAAGAGAATAGCACTATTTGTGATAATTGATTTAAATTTTTTTTTATTTTTATTTTTTTGTAATTTTCAAACTTTTCATACCTTGGTTGAGATACGATTCGGTCAAAGAGCTCGCCCCCGGAACAAAGCTCAAGTATGAGATGGACCCCGCTCGGGTCCTCGCAAACATCATAAAGATGTATCACGTTCGGGTGCGGAGACACGTCTTCCACTATCTTCCTCATCACGAGAATCTCATTGGTCAACAGAACATCCGAAATTGAAACATGTTTCCAACTTGAAAATCCCGTCGTCGTCGGATAACCATCTTTTCTCCCCACCCCGAAAGCCGGGCTCAACAGCCCCGATCGCCTAAGTGTCTTAATAGCTACATGTGTACCATTATTTGATCTTCGTACACCTCTCCTAACTACCGAAAATCCACCTTTTCCCAATATATCCGTAACTTCATATTCATCAGAGAGTGTTCTTGTTTCTTGAAGTCCCATGAACAAGAGTTGCAAAACTTGTGGCCGATTCGACAAAACTTTGGAGTAAGCAATGGGAAGGGGAGAGAGAGAGAGAGAGCTTAGGGAGAGAGATTTAGCTTGGAGCCAAGTATGGTGAGGCGTTGACAAGGATTGATAACAACTTCTTAACAGTTGTGATTATTTTATATAATTACAATATTAAAAAATGATCAGCAAACACAAGAAGCTAAGGAATAATAACAAATGGAATAGAGACAAGAGACTAAGTCAAAATATTAAGTGCTTGATTTGGTCTTCTTTGTATCATTAGGGAAATGGAGCTGTTGTTCACCATGATATGACCATCGTACCAAAGGGCATTTTTGTTGTAGATTTTAAGTTCAAGTTATCCTTTTTCTTTGCATAGAACCCAAGACTCATAGCCTAAAAGAGTTAGAAATTTTAAGCAAGATATGTCCATCATTTTTCACGCATCTTAGCGGCTGTCTTTACGTAAGGCTATCTTACAATTAGATAACCCAGATTGATTTTCTTAATATGGTTGCAAAATCCAGACAATCCAATTGTAAGGCAGCACCAATACCTGATATTTGCACCCCTGGTACTCGACCATCCGGATGTTTTACATATTGGCATACTCCCCTCTTTTCGATCGCTAGGCTAGCGTAGCTATTCCATCTTTTGAGAAAACAAATGACCAAAATAGTATTTTGTTTGTCGGAGAATTGTTTGGCATGGCAAATCTCAATCTGGTCGTCTAATTGCTTCATAGAAATTGATTATTAACTTATATCATACAATTCATAAGATCTAAATATAAAGCTTAATCTTAAAATAATTAGATTATGAGTGTTGCAAATGTGATGGAATGATTAGAAATGAAGCCAGTTCTCCCATTTTTTAGCTGAATGTTCCAACATCCGTACGAGGTAATTTGGTACGCTAATATATCTAACAACTAATATTAATAGATCATACTAATTATTCAAATATTTACGTCTATCCCAATGCAGTTAATTAAGTCCATCAACAGATACGTATAGAATGCAAGGAACGGAGATTTACATCTACCCCATTCAGAAACAGCTGACTTCTTTTACTCTCTCAATAAGACTTTTCCTATCTAATTAAACAAACTTCTTGTCCTCAAATTCTAATGCACTTCTCTTCCCTACAACCTTCAACAACAGGATTTTTGATACAAGACGCGTATGTAAATAGCATTTTAAGAACATGACCTCTCCTCCATCCCGACAAAATCGGGCAAAACAACTCAAGTACTCAACTCTCCTCCTTGCAGATCCTACTTACGAGTTAGCTCATACTTGCACAAAAAATTTTCTTTCTCCGAGAAAATTCAAACACTACTTGCATATAAATTTTGATAATCAAGACATCCGGAAAAGATTGAACTCGTAAGGAAAACACTTGCAGAAATATGGGTATTTCAGTTTCTTACTTTTAACCTCCATCCCCAAAGTAGGGAGCGAACCCAGGCGTGCTACCTCATCAGAAAAAAACACTCTACAGGTAACACAGATAATTTGAGCAAGTCAGGCTATACATAGGTGTTTTCCCAGAAGATCTTTGGAACAAAGAAATTCCGCAGCCACCAATATGAGGACGGGTTTTTGGAACTTGCTCATCCTCCCAGGTTTGACAATAAACAAAAAGGAATACGGAAAATTAGCAACAGAAAGCACTTAAATATTAAGTTTCAAGCATTTAGCACCTTACAGGGAAGATAAAATACTAATGAAGTTCAGCAAGCATTCTTTTTCTCGACTCTCCATCTCCCCTCTTCAAAGAATGAAATCAATTTCACACCAACAAACACAACAGGATAAAAAGGGTAAATTAATAAGTACAATAAAGAACAAAAATAGTATCAATCCGGAGCCATGATCACAAACCATCTTTCATGCATATTCCCCAAGATTTCTGGATTCTCTCAGCAACGAAAATTACCAAAATTAAAGCAAAACTTTTTGGTAGAAATGGACATAGTACACCCTTCCTCTGAAAAAATTTCAAACTAGGAATTAATTTAAGCAAAACATAAAAAGAGTACCAGTAACCAATAGAACAAAGAATATATAAAGATAGCGATCAGCTCCGGTGCTCATACAATAGCAATACAAGTAACTGTCTATCAATCTTAATAACTGCAACCAAAAAACTAAAATACTCCAAAACTCTTAAGATTGTCGTCATAAAACCAGCAGAAAATTCAATTGTAGAAGGCACGATCAAACAAAACCACTGACTGTGCTCCAGCATACGAAGATGTGAAGCCATTACGGTGCCCAGTGCTCTCCAAAACATAATTCTAATACTAGCTCTTCCTCTAGTAAATGATAAAAAAATAGGCCTAACTATACTCGTTCCCCATAGCTCAGACAAAGTTTCAAATTCGTCCCTCTAATTTTGGTTGCATCAGATTCACCATCTAATTTTCAAAAGACTACACAAGTCCAAACACTGGAAAAATTTTCAAAATCTCAGACAGAAAATAAAGCCAGGGAAGCAACCAACATAAGTGCAACTTGGCCATGTCGTAAAACATAAACAAGTGCTTGAAAATTGTTTTTTTTTTTTTCTATCCAAACACTAATACTAATCATTGACTGGACCACAATTGTAAGCTTTCATAAATTAGAGACAAGTAACTGAAGCAAGAGGGCTGACATCGAAACAGGAAGCAATAAGAGGAACTACAAGCATAATTGGCCTTCAAAGGTATCACGTGAACTAAGATACCACCAACCCGAGGTGTAATTTTATTCTCATTGAATAATCAGACCTTAGTAAACTAGGATGTGCTTTTTTTGCTTCTGAAACTCTCCTTCAACTGCATAAACTTCTTCCTGCACTGGTTCACAGTCTTACCGGGAACTGCAGCTGCAACACGCTCCCAACGTTGACTCACTTCCTTCGGAAACGTTTTCAAGGCTTGAACTAGAGCCCTTTCTTGAACTGCAGACCACACATCCTGATCTGAACTCAAAGCAGCTCCTTGTTCGGCACTAGAATCATCATCTGATTTTTTCTGATCTGAACCTAAACCTGCTGACTCCTTTAAATTGCCCATTTTCGCAATGTTGTTAACCGGCCCATTGCTGGTAGAAACACCTATTTCTTCTCTTGTAGTAAGTGGGGAAGCGATAGATGGTGCAGGCTTTCTCTTTTCAAGGAATGAGTCAAAAGCTTTGGAAGAATCAGGCTTCTGTAACAGAACCGTTTTAGTTGCCTTGAGAATTTCTTCAACAGATCTACCTGTTCCCAAGTATTCAGAGATAACCTCCCATCTGCGAGATGTTCCTTTCGGATACTTTTGCATTCCTTTTCTCAACAGCTCAATCTCTTCTCTTCCCCAAGGCCTTTCCTTCTCCTTTTTCTCAAAGTTGCTTAATGGGACACTTCCATTTACCTGCGAGCCATTTTCTGCTGGCTTTTTATCTTCTTTCTTTTCCTCGGACCTGTTCTTATTTCCAAGAGCCTCCTTAAGGAACTTAGCTTGGTCAAACCCTACACTAGTCTCGATTTTAGCGCACAAGTTTTTCATCTGTTCCATCTCAAGTGTCATACAAAGGTTCTCCACATCATCCTCAGTGATATCGAGCAAATGCTGAGAGGAAACAGGAGCTGAAAGTGTTCGCAGGCGACTACGCTCCTTCCGCAATTGTTTCTTCTCTTTCTCTCTAATTTTCTTCTGTTGCGAAGCAGCTTCAGCAGCTCGTTTTTCCTCCTCTTCCTTCTGGAGTTTCCGTTCCTCGGCTATCCTAGCGGCTTCCTCCTCTTGCAACTTCTTAGCTTGATGCTTAGCCTCCCTTTTCCTCAGCTTCTCAGCTTTTTCTTCCTCTTTCCTTCTCAGAATCCTAGGATCTCTCTTGTAAGCGTTGTCAACAAGAGTACGTACTCGCGCGTACTCCTCCTTTCTAGCTTTCTCAGAAAGCTTTGCGTTCTGCCTTTCCATCCATCTCTTGTGATCACGAGATTCAGCTTGCTCAAGATCAAATTCATCGGCATGAGGGAATTCTCTCCAGCTTTTGAAACTATACCAGAAATTATAAAATTTATCCACATCTTCTATGGAAGTACCATCGTCACCTAAAGTCGGAACAGGTTGGCTAACCGACCACTTCCCATTCCTCATAAAAGCTGGGCCAAACACCTTGAAGAAATCCTGCGGGGCACAGTCTGTAGGGATTTCGTCATCGAATTCATCAGTTGAGTCATAAATTCTCCTCCTCACGGGATCAATTAACACTTCATATGCCTCTTGGATGGCCTTGAAATGGTTTTCAATTTCATCCTTCTTAGCTTGTTTTGCAGCTTCAGTTTCCTCGCCAAGAAGAAGAGCAGCTTGTTTATCAGGGTGGTGTTTCAAAGCAGTCTCACGATAACTCTTTCTAATCTGTTCCTCAGTAGCAAGGTATCTCAAATGGGCCAAACCCAGTAATGCATAGTGATCCTGCTCCTTACCCTCAGCCCCAGGTTTCTTTTTTCCTTTAGTTTTGTATGACTCTGATGATGGCATATACGAAGATTCCTTGTCACTGGCAGCAGTCTGAACATCATCTTCTTTTTCCTCTCCCTCGCCCATACCAAGAAGCCGAAGAGCAGCATTGTGAAAGGCATGTCCAGCAGGTTCATATTTAGAAGCCTTGATGGGAAGGCAATTTGAGGAAACATAGATGGGCTCTCCATTTACAATCTCGTCTGAGCAAGTAATCAAGAGAAGCCTTGTTTTAGCAGCCATAGTCATTTTTTTCAAATACAAGATGCCCTGGCCAAGAATAACGTCAAACTTCCGATGCTAAAATCTCCCTGCAATAAATAAACTGCAATTTGCAGCACCCCAATTAGTACTGAAGTTGAACCATATAAAATTAAAAAACATTAGAAATAGATGGCTAAACCAATCTCATAAGACATTGAGTTTCAGACAAATTAACCAGCCGACTGACAGTAAATGAAGGAAGAATGAGTTTACTAGGATCCAATAAAACATCTAATACAATGCTCTATGATTAATTAAATATAATCAAATCTCTAATCCGGATTCTCATTTAAGGTCCCCAATTTGGTACAAGTCTTATACCTACAGTAATAGTAACCTGGTTT
>MKEJ01072716.1:0-13007 GCA_001753735.1 Embelia ribes | reverse complement strand
AGGTTTTCCTTTGTGGAGATTTGTTAAAAAAATTGAAAATTTTGGGAAAGGAGGGTATCGATAAAAATATGAGTAATGCTACACTCACCTATAAAATTAACCTGATTCTCTTGCCCGCTGATGTGGTAAGATGAATCTTAACTCTAGTTATTCATGCAATACATACAAAACCAATCATATTCAGAGATTCTTCTTGCCATATTAGCGGGCAAGGGAATCAGGTTGATTTTGTGGGTGAGAGTAGCATTACTTTATATCAGTTTTAGAATAATCAACTTTGCAAGTGGCAACATATTCTATACAGAATTTTAATGCATAAAGGTGCACATGATCCGGGGCTTTACGAAAACCTAACTCAACCTGTTTACCATACTACCTCTTCTCATTTATGCCTTATCCACATTAAGAACCAAGTATCTTGTATAAAAAATATTATGCAGATTATATGGAAATAAAATTCTATTTCTTTCTAATACAATTCTGTATAGCTAAGGCTATCTTATTCTCAGCCAACTCAGTGTTGGAGAAGACATTGGCTGCCAGTGATGCTATCTGTGACTTCGCAACCTAAAACATTCATAAACTTTAAAATGTTATAACCAAAATACACTTCAAGAAAAATTATCACTACACGTTAACACAAGGATTCTCTTTTGGAACTACTTGAAGAAAAGGAATAAATTTGCATATGATGATACATTACATTACTTTACAATCGTTCGCACCAGCGCTGCCCTCAGCCGAAACCACTATACTGTACAAGTTCTCGGTGAAATTATCCTCCATCAACCGTGTCTCTGTGTCTTGATAGAAGTACAGCTCAAATCCATCACCATGATCTTTTGAATAAACTTCGACGATGCCAATGGCTGAGATTGGCGAATATGTTGCTGAAGAAGGACGTAATCCCAACGAGGACATTGCCAGTGGATTGGGCCGCTGGGGAGCCATCATAGATGACCTCTAACTGGCCCATGCCGGCTTGCTAGGTGGTGTGAATGACTTGTACACCGTCCAACGTGGAGACCTCATCGGAGGGGCCGTTTTCTGATGGGCTCACGGTGACGACATGTTTGCTTGTTTTTCCAATTGCTTTGGCTAGTGATTCGGGATCTTGGAAGGTTTGATTCGACTAGTGCTTTTCCTTTCAGATTATCTAAGTTTATGATTAAGTTAATGAAGGTAAATTTTAAATGCAGAAATGTTGATCACGCATATTGTCTTCTCAAATTTAGTAATAAAATAATGTGGATTGCTATTATTACCAATAGTTTGAACATTATCATCTAACCTTGTAACTAGTCGCAAGCCGAGCAGGCTCCCGGGCTGCCTCAAGATTCGATACACCAGGCCTCACCGTAAAACCCTCCCTGAGCAATGTCTGGACAATCCTACCACCTGCCTGGCCGGTCCCACCTGCCACAAACACCGTGCCTGGGTCTTTTCTTGGTCCCATTAAGGACAGTCCTGATGATTGGTTCATAACATCTTCTAAAATCAGATGAGAAAAATGGTTTAGAACTAGTAGCTTTATCATCATTCCCTTGGGACAAAGAGGCGTTAGCCGATTTTCCGTGCAAGATGGGCAACAAGGATCCCGACAATTTGGAGAAAGCCATAAACCGTAGGTTTGTGCGGATTAAGGGTGCGGTGTGGAAATGATTGGGAGGGACTCGGAGTAATGGGTGCACGTAGTGATTTCCTATTAAGAGGGCAGTGCGTTTGCTGTGTTAATAGGACATAATCGTAGCTGGGTAATGTATGTGTTTTGTACGTACCAAAAAATAAAAAATAAAAAAATGTATGTGTTTTGTCGTGCGGATGTGTGTGAGTAGAAAGTAGTACGCAAATGAGCCAACCCAAGTTAGTGAGTTGTTCAGTAGAACTGCTCCATCTCAACTTGGACTTGTTAAGGTGCAGTTAGTCTCAATTTGGACTCGGCCTTTTTCATATTTGTAAAACTCTGTTCATACTCGTTTGGTTGAGGCTCGGCTCGTTCAGCTATTCGTTAAGCTCAGCTCATTTTAATATCTATGAATTGTTGAACTGTATTACCAAATACTTTAAAAAATCCAATATTAACATAAATTTATCACAATGATGCCATTTAATAACAACTTATCACTATATATATATATATTAAATATTTATATTCAATTATATGCATATAAAGATATGAACTTATTTTTTCAAATTTATAATCAAACGCGACTCATTTATTTATAAATAATCAAGTATGAGACAAGCTCTTGACAAACTGAATCTAAACTTGTTTATAGACAGTTTGGTTTATTTGCATATCTAGTAGCAAAGAGAACAGTTTACTATATATACGTTGTTGAATATTGGACTCATTTGATTGTATCTTATAAGTATAAAAATATATTTTTTTAGTATTGGTAGAAAAACATACTTTTAAATACTATTATAATTTGTTTGGTAAAAATTGGAAAACGAATATTTTTTCTTATTGAAAATTGTGAAAAATAGTTAGTAGTAAAACATGAAAAAAAGCATACTTTTATGAAAAAACTATAACATGAGTACTTTTATGTCTAAATTTATTTTTCTTGAGGTAAACCAATCAAGCCCATTATCCGGATGGTGAGGTCGGAGTGACTAGTCAATGATGTTGGGCCACGTAGGCCAAGTTTCACCCTGGAATTTTCAGACCAGCCAGTAATGCAGCGTCACATGATGTACCAAAGGAAGAGAAGAGGAGATGCTCAAAACATTATAACCATTAGATTGTTTTAAATTCAATCCGATACTGCAACAAATTGTTTAAGAAGGCCATACATGATTTATGTCTCACACGAGGATGAAGCTATCAATTAGACTGAAGTTACAAGTACAGAAAGAAGTGTGCAAAGTTTTTATTTGGGGACATTTTGTATCTCGATCTCAATCAACACGCGATGCTGTCACAGAAAAATCAACACGCTTTCAATACATAAATTATCGTTATATGAATCATTTTTCATTATACCAATCAGAATTGCACTTCAAAATGCACTCCAAATTTCTTCAAAGTATTGCAATCTAGTTGAGATCTGATATAGACGCCAAACATTACCGAAGAAAAATTGGTTTCGTAAAATTTAACTGGGCTAAAAACACAAAATTCAAGCAAAATACAAAATTGACATAGCTAGATAGCTGATACCAAATGAAGATGAAGAAAGCAGCAGAGCATATAGATACGCATCAAGAGAGGAGTGCAGAAAACAAGCCTTGCATACATGCTTACCATAAAGCACATTGGAACAAATTTTATACCTATCTCCTAGAGCCAAAGAACTAACAATGGACCCTAACTTTCCTTAAACTTTGACACCTTATAAAATCTAGGCATTCAAAAATGAACTTCATTACCAGCTCATTCAACATACTACATACCAAATGGGATAATTACTTATTATTCCATGGGAAAAGAGAAATGATCACAGCATCAAGATCCTCGTAACTAACTATAGAAATTTAAATCAATTAACAGCTGCAAACTCTCACTAAACAACATAGCTACATTTCGTAATTTGTAGCATTCACCAAACACAGAAGCAACTAACAAAAATCTGAATCACCTGGCATAATACTTGATATCATTACAGGAAAAGGAACTAGGAAACATATCGATTAGCATTTGAATGTTTTAGCATCCAAACTCGGAAGATGAACATTTACCACTGGCAAAAAAGGACAGAGAGAAAAAACTTTAATTAATTATAAAACACGAGTTCTCTATTCATATAGCAACACTCTAAACCAATGACCAAGAGGACAGTAAACATAAGATGCATCCAATTTTAGAAGCAAGAAGCTTTGCTATAGATAAGTTTAGAACATTACAGCTCCCATCGATTAAATATTATATTCTCTTCAAGACCACTATTGACTACACCTCATTCTACATTTCAAAAAGACAAGTTTCCACCAAACACAATGAAACTTCCCTCCAATCCGTCTCCAACCTAACCAAGACACGAAATAATTTCATCTACTGGTGACCTAACAAAAACTAAGACAGTACCGAAGGAGAAACGCCTTTCAAGACATACAGGAGCAAAACCCATATATATTGTCTAAATGAAAGAGCGCAATGAAACCATTAAAGGATGAGAATATATAGCCAAGATACCAAAGTCATGAATGGAGAAAGGTGCAGTTAGCTAAAATACCAAAATCATGAATGGAGAAAGGTGTAGTTAATCAGTATGGGAGATTCATCCAATCCACTTCAACACGGGGTCAAACTTAAGCAATTACTTGTTAGCATTCACATCAAATACCAACGAGCAGAGAGGCAACAGAACACCAGATTCTCAAGTGCAAAACCAATATAAAAACAAAAAGGAAAAAATTATATAGATATGCACAGCCTTTTGCTATCTAACTTGGCAAGCACTGCTCAACAGATACCAATGGTAACCCCACTCTTTCACTCACTCGCGAAACGTGCACACTAGACAATTTAAAATATTATAAATCATCGAAATAACATTTACCAAGTTTTAACTGGAATGTATAATATAAAACAATTCCATCGCAAACATTAAACAGCTGATGTCTACATTTGGTCAAAATGTTCAAAAAGTTTCAGGAACTGTGAAGTTTCAGGAAACGTGCCTGCTAGAACATTTAAAAAATTATAAATCATTGAAATAACATTTACCAAGTTTTAATTGGAATGTATAATATAAAACAATTCCATCGCAAACATTAAACAGCTGATGTCTACATTTGGTCAAAATGTTCAAAAAGTTTCAGGAACTGTGAAGCTGCGAACAATACAAATACAAGCAAGATTAGGTGAGAGGAAATAAACTGCTTTTTCAAAAGTGAGTGCTACCCAATAAACATGCATCTTTTCAGATAGATACTATTACGAGAATCAAATACTTCACCTGGATTGACGATCAAAAAGTAGAAATGGTAGAGGAGCTGCTCAACAAAGTTAACTCGTTGACAATATTTTTATCTATCAATAATAACCAGAAGCCCATTTAGTATCAAGGAAACATCAGGTTAAAGATGACAAGACCTTCAGGTTTCAATCTAGTCAACCAATAAATGATACAATGTTTTATCTTCAATACCATTTAAGAGTTTCCTAACAAAATAGAGTGAAGAATAGAACAACCCTGGAGTAGAGATTAATTTTACAGGAATTATTACCACAGATTTCAAAACAGATAACATGCATACATAGATGAGCTAAAACTGAAGCCTATTTAACATTCAAATTCACACAATTCCCATTTCATTAATTAAATAGTACAAAATCAAACTCCCAAAGGGTGGGCAATTATTACCCGCATATCAAGCAGCAAGTTTGAATAGAGATGTGCACTGATGGACTCGGGGAATCCTCATTTATCCGTTTCAGCTGCCAGCATTAAACACAGACTACATTAAACGGCTATAAAGGCAGAGACACTCAACCATAACATAAAGTCCTACTGAATTATAACTGAAATGATCAATAATAAGAAAATGTCAATAACAGTCTAGAGTTCTGGCAGTAAAAGATTCAACGGCCCACGCCCTTTTTCGCTCTAAGAGATTCCAGAGCTTTTTCCCTCAATTCGATCTCAAGCCTTTTCTGCTCAGAGACTGTTTCCTCAGCAGCTCTACAGTCATTTGACTTCCCTTTTAGCTTCTCTGCACGCCGCTCTTCCCTTCTACGATGCCGCTCTTCTCTTCTTCGGCGCCTCTCCTCTTTTCTCGATCTCTTCTCCTCCTTCTTTCTTCTCTTAGCCTCCTTCCTATCCTCTATTTCAGTATCACTGCTGTCATCTGATGTCAATTCTTTCTTTCCAGACCTTCTGTGTTTTCTGCTCCCATGAACCTTGCGGCTACGGCGTTTATAGCTATCATCAGATTCAGAACTCAAGGAACCACTTCTGTCTTTCTCATCAACTTCAACAGTTAGCTTATCCATTTCAAGAAGATGCTTGCTGTGCTTGGTTTCATGTGAATAAGGTCGGATCTTCTCATCAGCTTTATCAGTGTCTTTATAGATCGCTGGCACTTTTCCTCTATCAGAATCTTCAGGACGAAGAACCTTCTTAGAGGTTTTCTCACTAAACAAAGAAAAAAAAATAATAAAGAAAAGAAAAACTCGGATAAGGAGCATGTATGTGTGTCCGCAATTGAAACACGTTAAAGTGAAAAGTAGAAATGAAAACCTTCTATTCTCCAGTTGTTTGTTTCTCAATTCCAATCCATCAGAGCGGTCCCTAGTTTCACTGTCAGCCCTCTCCAAATCCTTACGTGCGCCTGGTTTTGACAACGTGGCAGATTTTTCTGAAGGCTTAAGTTTCTGATTCCCATTGTCCCTAAACTCAAACAAAAATAGCGAACTTAGTATCACAGAAAAACAGATACAATAACAAATCAAAAAAGGGAAAGCGAAATCCTATGGCAGCACATAAAACAGCAAATGTCTAATTGATCAAAGCACCAACCTGACACGATCAAGTTCTCCCTTCTTGGTGATAGGCTGTGGACTATCATGACGAGGCTTTTTAACTCTTGGATTCAGTGGAGGGCTTGCTCTAATATCTCGTGCTTTGTGTTCCTTTGATTGCAACACAGGACTCTTGTAAGGTCTGTACAACCTTCCAAAAGAAATGTCCAAGTAATGGTGCTTAGTACACTTATAATTCTATTATTTCCCGATCCAAATAGCAGCTCTACTCATGTATCTGTAATTACATTTTATTCAATTGCATCTTATACCCCAATTTGGCAATGACAGTCAAGGACTCTTAAGTCTGTTCTCTACTCTAAAAGTAGAGAGTAAGGAAGAAACAGAAAATTATGTTGAGCAGAATTTTTCCTAAAGGTAAAGAAAAATTGCAAAGATGAAGAAGCGACTTAACAGGGATTGTGGACAGAATTTCGTAAAACAATTTCTGCCTAAGGTGATGATAATGGAACAATCTTAAAATAAGACTATTTTACAAAATAATTCCTATTCAATTATAAGAAACTGAAAACTGGGGGAACATGTGTATTTCCTAGGGGTAAATCTTCCAGCATGAATACCTCTTATCTTCACTAGGACTTCTTCTCCTGGAGTCCTGAGGCGATTTCAATTCAGTTGGAGATCTCAGTGGCAAAGGCGATGAAGATTCTGGTTTTCTACGGGTGTCCTCCAAAACCCTTGAATCTCGCTGTGGTGACCTTAGAGATAAAGATGGTCGGTGCACTGCAGAACCACGCCCTTCATGAATTTCATCGGAGCTTTCATCACTGCCCCTAGGCTGCACATGACGAGCAGGAGAATACTTCTCAACGGTCCTACAGCACCACTTTCACAAGTCAGCTTCAGCGCCTTAATTCAATAACTTAATGACACATAAAAAGTTCCATCAAAACATAGCACAGGAATAAAATAGAAACAACATGAGGCAAATAAATAGAGGACACCTTCCAATTTCAACATCAAAATGATGAAATCGTAAATTGTCAGAAGCACAAGATTACTGAGATATGTTGCGGAAAAAAAAAAAGGTTTAAACAAGTATACCTGGTTCTTTCTCTGGGAGATCTCACGGGGGACCGCCGATGTTTCGGAGATCTCTTTCTGTCTCTCGAAGGTGACAAGCGGGGAGCTGGGGAAGGAGAACTCAATGCTTCTCGTGAATGGGACCTGTATCTTGATGGAGTCGGGGACCTTCTACGATTACGAAAGGGGGACCTACGCCGTATCGGAGATGGAGACTTAGGAGGTGGAGTTGATGGATATCTACGGTAACGCCGTCGTGCAGGAGATGGTGACCTACGGCGCGGTGAAGATGGGTACCTACGTCTAACAGGTGACCTTGATCGATAACGTGGTGGGGACCTGGATCTACGTCGTGCAGGTGTCCGCGACCTACGGCGAACTGGAGACCTAGACCTATATGTTAGTGGGGATCTCATTCGACGCCGTATGGGATAAGATGTCCGACGGGATGGTGATGTGGATCGCCGTCTCAAATGAGGTGATCTGCGGATTGATGGGGAAATAGATCGTGCAGGTGAATACTTCCGGCGAGGTGAAATAGACCTCCTAGGACGAGAGTAATGCTCCCTTTCAGACGAGATGGAGCGTCCTCTAGATGGAGGAGATCTCGATATACCTCTTGATTTGCGTCTTTCCCTGATGGATATGATTAAATAAGTCATCAAAACAGTTGTAAGAAAGCACATGAACACATAAGAAACAGCGAAAAAATAAAAAGAACTTCACAGTGCATCAATAGATGAATTCTTCAAAAGGGACACATACTCAGAGTAACTTCGGGAATCAGAAAAAGATTTACTCATAGACCTGGAGCGTCTGTTTCTGCATAACATATTTGTTATGTAATAATTGTGGTGCTTCACAAAAGCAACTAGATATATACCAAACAGGAGACTGGAAGATAAAGCATATGAACATATATACAAAACTACATACCGGGGAGACAAAGAGACGTCACCAGGTGAATGCGGAGATTTAGACACCCTGTGCAGGTAGAGTAGATACCATCAGTCTTCCACATGCTAGCAGTATAAAATAGCTTTCACCAGATCGGCTATCCATCAGAAACACAGAAATTCAGAACTTTAATTTAAAAAACTCAAACAGTGACTTTGACAATTTTTAATTTTTTGGGGGGCACATAAACAGTGACCATCACAATATGATCAATTAATAAACTTCAAACCTTTACATTTTCACAAATTTGTATTAGCGTCAAAGCCTCAGGCAAAGAGATGACCTTACAAGAAAATTAGATGTCTATAAAAATTTCTCAAGCAAGAAGATGACCTTGCATGAATGATTCAGAGAAGAGTAGGTGTATGATTCCTTCCATCATACTGAAGGCTAGAGAAAAAGAAACATCCTTCCACTCTAATGTTGAGAGAACGATGGGACCAATACATTACAGTAATTCACAAGGCAGTATAGTAATAGATTAGCATTTAAAAACCTACAGGTAAATTATTATAGATTTTAATGTTCTTTTCAACAATATATTAAGAAAAAACCAGAGCATAACACAGAAGCGGTGGGAAAAAAATTAAATTTTTAGTTCACAGTAGGATTGTGTAGTCAACTTCCAGAAGAAGTCCCAAATTTATGTTGCACATTTGACTGATTAAAGGGGTTATGCTTCCAAACAAATACAGCTCTCAATGAAAATAAGCCACACCTAATATGGCACTTTGTCCATCTTTCATCTCTGGTTCTCGCCCACGCTTTTCACATTTTTTTTTTGCGAAAGTAAGGAACTTATCTTGATTTAACATATGACTCAGCTTAAAGGTGACCAATAAACAAACTTAGTAAAAACTGTTCCCATCTTTCATGCTCAACTCCCTCACCCCAAATATCTTATCATTAATTATATTTTTCTCTCTTCATTGATTATGTTATATTAGACTAGCTTACAAAGGTTACAGCCACTTAATCCCAAGCATTAGATTTCGCATTCTTTGCAAGAAATTAAAGATTTATCTAGAATTGATGATTTCACATTATCAACACGAACAACTGAAAACTTTCAAAGAAATGAGTATTTCAGCAAAGGAAAAAATTTGAAATGTCAACAACCAGAGCCTCCGGAATCGACCCTATTTGTACAAATTTTTAGGCTCTAGGAGTAAAGAACATAGAACAGACAAGCAACGGGGGGTTGATATAACATGAGCACACAACACCACCACATGCATCAGTAAAACATTACACAGGAACGGTGTAAAATTCATTTCTAACCTGCTCCTTCCTCGTGGGCCATTCCTTGCACTGATCTCTTTATCATCTGAAACATCCAGGTGATGCTTTGAGCTTGGTTCCGTCATGCCAGGCTCGCCATCCTACAGTAGTTTGAGGTAAAGGACACATGAACCCAACTAATCGCAGCTGAACGGCATAGCAAACACAGACGAAGTTAAAACAAAAACACTACTTTGCAGAAATTAACTATGGCATGGAAAAAAAATTTAAGTTACCAATTTCTTCATTTTCACTTCCTCGATTTCTCTACCCTCGTTCTCTTTCTTCTTCTGCATTTCACTTTTTATCCTGTCTGACTCAGCCTGCATGTCCAACGTCACAAACACATAATAAGACAAAAAAGCGTATCTATGTAACATGTGAGAATTAAGGAAAATTATACCTGTTTCTTCCTAGTCTCCTCTTCTTTAGCATCAAGAAGTTGTTGAGGAACACCACTAGCATTGTTCTGAGCACTGAGAAGCAGTTGCCATAGCTCTTTCATAAATTTTCCAGTATTTTTTTCCATGAATCCTGTCAAGGAAATCTGGACCTCCTTTCCATTAACTTCCTGCAGCAAAAATTAAGATCACACGAACAATATTTAGTGGTGTCTCTAATAAGCTCCAATAAGAAAAATGGACCAACAAGCATCCACCCATTTTCTTATTCAATAAAATTTTATATGAACCTAAATACAAACCAAAGCGTACAACCAAACTCTTATAAAAGGAGTAGCATCGACCCGTTTTCATTCTTCCACAATGTCGTATACTGTGATCATAAATAAATACAAGCATACAATTAGGCCCCAATGAAAGAAATAGCATCTACCCATTTTTATTCTTCCATGATCCTAAATGCTCCAAGTGTACAATCAAGCTCTAATGATAAAAGTAGCATTCACCAAATTCAATTCCTCCATAATGTTGTGTAATCGATACTAAACTCAAACTACAAGCTTATAATTAAGCTCTACCAAAAGACCTAGCTTTGACCAGTTTTTATTCTTCCACAATGTTGCATACTACGATTCTCAAACTGATGCTTCTGTCACGCAACGCAAATAAAAGTGCATAAAAAGACAAAATTGTCAACTCTATTGAGAGATTTGTTTTCCATTCACTCATATAATAGGACAAGTTATCAAAATTAAAAATGAAGCTATATCTACTCTGCAAATCAACTAATATGAAGAGTTGTACCTTTCCATCTAGTAGCCCATAGATAAAGTTGATGAGAACCTCATCTTCGAACCCAAGGAGCTCAGTAACCCGTTGAGCGATCCACGGCTTCATAACATCCATCTTCACCTTCGTTATATCCACCTGCAATCGCCACGCCCCAAAAATCAGAAACAAAACCTTAAAACATACACACGTACACTAGTCAAATTCTGCCAGCGCTGATACAATACATATAGTATTAAGTTGCTCGCACCAAACAAGCTTATATCCAAAATTTTAGAGATTAGATTTAGAACCTCTCCCTCTAGTGTATCCAATATCATTCCGCCCCCTAAAAAATAGAAGGTCTACTACATTGGTCACTTGAACTGGGGGACTCTGTTCATCACCCCTCTATTTTTAAGTTCACATGGGATTAGGGCTGTCACAACAGTGCCCCAAAACAAGTCTCAATCCTAAATTTTACAGATTATTTTTTAGGTACCAGTGTATCTAATACAATTAAATTCACAAAAAATAGGGGCATTGCTACAGTAATTCCTTGAACTGGGGGACTGCTGCTCGTCCTGAGTTCTATATTTAAGCAGAGAGGATCCGGCATGGCAGTTCTCCACATCTTAGCCCCTAATTTAATTTAGAATTTGAGGTGTAGGGATTAAATTTTTGGAGATAAGACGGATAATCTTGCAGGAATGCCGTAAACACGAACCAGGTGGTCCAATTCGGGGGGGAATTTCTGAGATTTGAGGAGCTTGGCCTGCTTGTTGGAGAATCTAGTGTCCTGATCCGCCGAAGTCCCCTGCAAATGTACAAAATTAAAGTCATAAATTGTTTAATTACGGATAAATCTGGATCCGTCGACGGTTGGAGAGATAGAGAAAGAGAGAGAGAGAGAGAGAGAGAGACAGTTTTACCCGGAAAAACCCTCCCGACATCTTCTAGGGTTTTGGGGGCGGAGGCAGCTGCGAGATGGTCTACAGAGAGATATAGAGAGAGAGATGCGCCTGAGCTCTGGTTAGAGAGAGTACAAAAGCTTACAGCCAGCCTGTGAAGATTCCAGTCGATATATGAGCGCGTGACAAGTACGCATTTACCCTTTTTGGTGTTTGGTTGCTACTAGGGGACCGCCGGTTGCAAATGAGCCGAATTGGCCAACACTAGCCCGTTTAGGCTCACATTGTTTGTCTAATTGGTACATTGAGACTCAACACTTTTACTTATCAAATTTTAATTACTGTTGAAACTTTCACGAAATGAGCAACGTCTTACTTGGGGTTCACTTTACTATCAAATTGTTGAACATATTCGGCTGCTTAATTATTTTGTTGTATGCCTTTACATAAATGATCCAAGATTTTGAAGATTCCTCATAAATGCCTTTGACTGTTCGCAAAATTAAATCTTCCAGTTAATTGACCAGCAGTGCTACATCATTTGATAGATAATATTGTGGTCAAATTTTCCATCATTTTTAGTTGTTGACACATGCGCTTTGTCTACTTCTTCACTCTTAGTGGTTGTAGATATGTGCACATTACTTGCCTCTTCGGGATTCATGCTAGCAAAAATCCAATACATTATGAGAACTTGAAGGAATCTCACTGGGTTGATGTCTTTGGCTAAGCTGTTCCATCTTATTTATTAGCATGGCAAAATGAGCATCGCATTCTTGGGAACTCTTTACCAGACCTTCAACTATCTTAGCCAAGACATTAACTCTTTCTTCCAGTACCACTGCATCAATTGTCATGGACGACATGGCGATGGAGTTGTCTTTGAACTTTGATTGAGCTTCGTTAAGAGAAGTTGCAGAGTCTGAACTATCATAACCCTCTTCATCTTCCTGATTCTGCTTGTCGAACTTAGAGTCTTCCGTAGATTCAATTACTGGAAGCGATGTTGATCCCAGTGTTTGATTAGCCCCAATGCCCCCGGTCCTCGTCATGCTGTAGGTTACTCTTCCACTGATGGTGTTGGAAATAGACTTGCCTTCGTCTGCAGGTTTAGAGCCTTCAAACTGGAGCTGATGAACCTTCAAGTTGTTTATCTTTGACTCCATTGAGAACTTA